>NEWO01000138.1:1176194-1226351 GCA_003013225.1 Phalaenopsis aphrodite
TATATATATATATATATATATATATATATATATATATATATAGAGTCTTAAAATAATTTTTTAGAAATTTTAATTCTTTAACTTAGAACACATATGTCCTGCGCATGTCATGTGCCTGTCCTTTTTGTAATATTATTTAAATCAGGCATTTCTATGTCGTGCTCAATTTTCTGTGCATCATAGGTTCAAATTTTTATGATGAGAGAGGCCATTAGATAAGTACTTAAGAAAAATTGGAATAAGATATTGCTCATGTATTTTGTTAATTTTAGTGGAGTACAGATTTGCTTATTGCAAAATTTTTCATTTTACAAACTCTCATGTCTTCTTTTGCCTTTGCAACACAATAATTATGAGTTATTTGGAGTCTATGAATCGTTAAGCACAGGGTTGAGAACTACCTATAGTCTTTGTAGCTTGGCTCATGTGGATCCATAGCTCATCTTATAAGTGAATTTCGTTTTTGGAATATTAAATATTTTGAATTGATCTTGCAAAAGAGGATCAAGATGCAATGCATACTTATTTTAAGGTTTTAAACAAAATGAGAATAACATGAAGCAAGTTGTGAAACACTTGGCCTTGAGGCCTATGTGTAATTTACTCTAGATTTTGCATTATCTTCTTTAGCTAAGTTTCAACTATTTAAGGCCAGCCTTATAAACCTCTTTAAGTCTTTACCGAGTGCTACATTAGTTTATTTTAAATTGCTCTTTTTTTTTGCATATTTTTTAACAATGTTATTTTTGGTTTACCTCATTTTCTTCATGATCTTTCCACATTTATTCTATTCATCCTTTTTCATATTTCTTCTACACTTCAAAACCAAGGACCAAGATGAGTGCACAATTGTATTATTGAACTGAAGGACCCATTTAGAAGCTTTAAAATGATGGCATTAATGTGAAACAACCTGCAAACCCCATGGCTTTAGGAGCTTGGTTGTAACTTTAATCTTTAGCTTCTTCTTTGACTATGTCCTAACTATTTGGGGCCAGCCTTTTATAACCCTTTCATTCATTTATGTTAAGTGTTTATCTTTTTTTCTCCATTTTTTTAAGCTCATCTTCTGAGCATTTTATTTTTGGTCTTATTGTTTTTCCTTCATAATCTTTTAATATTTACTCTATATATATCTATTCATGTATCTTCTTCCATTTATGGTACATGCCAATACCTACCAAGATTTTTTTGTACTACTTTTTTCTCATTTGGTGCTATGTCTATCATGTCGTTAAAATAGTTCTTTTTTTATCCTTTCTAGTTTTGCCATACATTCATCTTTTATTATAATTTCTCCTTCCTCGCATGAGTTGAACATCTACAGCTTTGATAGTGCATAACTGTTGGATCCATAGTAATATTTTATCTAATTTTGACTTTTACAAGTTTTATTTCTGATGTCCTGTGTCTCTTTTACATTTTATTTTTATCCACGTTTTTGTTTTACTAAGGTTGCTAACAGTCGAAATTATATCCTCTTTGTAGTCTTTTCTTTGGAATTAGCCCATGGCTCGCTACTTATGATATTCACCCTTTTATATATTTTATGAAATTTTATGCATTTTTGTTTTTATTTTTATAGTTAATCATGATAACTTTTGCAATGCCTAACTACCATTAAAAAAAATAAAAACTAATATATATTTGATATTGTATTAATTACATTATAACGAGGCTTCTGTCCTTCAAGCGATGGTTACTAAGATGCACTTTATAATTTTTAGAGGTTGTCTTAAGCAATTATGATTCTCCCAAAATTTCATAGCATTTTGAAAGTTAACTAATAAACATTGCAAACTGTTGATAAGCATATACCTGGGTGGGGGTAGGTGGGACCAAAGGTCAATATGCGTGATGCAAACGTATGATCCATGGTGGGAGACTACACTCTCGACTACTATACTACTAATAAGTGCACATAAAATATGTCAAAATAGACTCCTAAATGTTTCAATTATTTATCTCATACCTTCTTAGTAATCATATAAATTACAACAAACACAATGTCCAGAAATTACAAAAAAAAAGTTGTAGCGTCAAATGTTTTGCTATTTAATTATTGTATTTGCCATATTGATGAATTCAAATTTTTTTTTAAATCTATTGCTTTTTTTTGGAAAGCAAACCGTCTTTTATGTAAAGAAATTTTGAGATAAACTATTACCGATAAAAAAAATGTCTTTAAATTCTCTTTTAATAAATTTATATTTCATCAACATTAATCATTTTAATAATTACAGTGTGACCCAAGGTCTGACATTACCGGAAAAAAGTATTTCGTACATTATTTTAGTGATATTCGGTAAGAGAAGGAAAGAACACAAGGTGAAAAATACTACAATTTCCATATTTATCCTTCAATTTATGCCATCGATGCAGCATGGTCGAACTTTAGGAATTTTAGTTTCTAGAAAATTTAGATTCATGCAAAACAAAAATCCAACTTTTAGAGCTCTTTAGTAGTGGTTGGCCAAGACTATATTGTGAAGGGTTTTGGTGAATGGAGGAGATTAAGTTGTGGTGAAATTAATGAGATAATATTAGATTAGCTTGGATATACCATCCTTTGATTTCTTTTTGGATTGATTGGTTTCTAGTTGCTTTGGGCTAATTAGAAGTTTTCTTATTCATATGTGATAGAGAATAAACAACTAGGGAAGTAAAGTTAGGGGAGATGAAGGGTCGCTGCCATTGGATAGAGTATTGAGGAATTTGAGAACTTTTTGCTTTAAATATGGTATGAAAATGAATTACAACGAAGGGTGTACTTGTGGACTCAATATAACAAATAATTCAGCTTTACTTCTAAATATTAACTAAAAGGTGGAAAGTTCATAAAATCGAGCTTATTCCTCTTTTTTTATTCCTCTTCATTGTATAAAAATGATCTTAATTTATTAGAACTAAATGAAAATATGACACTAAATATATGACGCAATGGAGAGAAAGGATTCATGTAGCCGACCCCACATAGTGGGATTAAGGCTTTGTTGTTGTTTTGTTTTGTTTTTGTTTTGTTTTGGGCCTAGATTGCCCAAATACTGTACATCATCTGGGTCCTCTTAGGTAGTCTGGTTAGCTTTTTTAGCTTCCTAATGTTGAAAGAATGAGCTATGTTATGGACCTTCCCCACCCCCACCCCCACCCCTTTGGCTGATTTGTTTTTGCAAACGAGCATTCGAAATTGGGGGAGTTATTTTCAACTTCAACCTAACATTGTTTTTCCACTGTCTGAATTATTTGGCCTCCATACTAGTATATAAATTTTTGAACTGACTTTGTTCGGTTGGCCGAGTCCTTCCCTTCTATTGACGTCATCTTTGCATATTGTGTTGATATTTCTTGCCGAGAATGACAAGGATATTTCTTGCTGAGAATGACAAGGATATTTCTTCTTCTAGTCTTGCTTAGATTGCAAGGCAGATGGAGAATGTGTTTAGTTGCGGATGAATACTGCTACTGTAATTTCTTGGAGGATGAGGGTTCAACAATTGTTACAAAGAGTCACTAATCGCTTGGCTTGCCTAAGTTTTCAAATCTTCAGTTGTGTTAGAATAGGTTTGCTGTCTACATTCTTTATGCCCTCTCTCGTAACATTATCATACTATTTCTCTCTTTTATAATGCTTATCTATATTTCAGGATTTAGCGGCACCTAAATGTGATAGGTTTTGGATCTCTTATACATAATATTGCATACATTGGTTTAAATATAGTTTCTAGAGTTAATGTTAAATAGTTAAAATGGATATGTTTCACAGAATTTTAATATGATAGATTTACAGGTAAATCATAGAAAACTTCAATTAGGTTGGTGATTTATGAATTTTGAATGTTGGGTTTAAAAAATAATTGAAATCTATATTTAGTGTTTTAAAAATAAGAATTTTAAAAGGAATTGTAGCAAAACTAAGCAGTATAAATTAAGGATAATTATTTTAGAAGGAAGGTTGGAGTGCTATCTTTTGAAAATTAGTTGATTGAAATTGGATTTAATGCAAATAGGCAACTTGGCCTAATATTTGGGTGCTTCATCTCTAATTGCAATTTTGCATTCAAGGTTTTGAATATATGAGTGTTAAGTTGAATTGAGAGAAAAAAGGAATTGGGGGGTTTGAACATGTGTACTGAAGGGTAGAGAATTCACTCACTTAAAAAAATTGATAAATTCGGTGTAAGAAGATTAAAAAAAAAGGTAGATGCAGTATTATATGGATATAAATTAAGAATGATTTGTAAAGCATAGCTTTAACATTTTAGATGGTAACTAGAAAGAACAAATAAGGATTCTTAATGTTATCCCAAAGAGTTGGGATGAGGCTAATGCTAATGATGGTGGTTATGATAAAGTGTTTTTAGGGAAATTATCTGATTAACAACATTTTCATTAAAATTTTGAAATTAAGTGGATTTGAAATGATTGGAGAAGTTGTTTTGTATTAATATTTAAAAATAATGGTGATGTTAAAGATTTTACTAACTATGAAGAAATCAAGTTTGTGAATCATAGATTAAAGTTTTGAGAGAGTAAGGAAATATGGATTCAGAAAAAAATCATCAGCTTCATTGAATCAAGTTGATTTCATGCCATGAATATCTATTGGAGAAGGATTTTATATTAAATCACAAAGAAATTTATGATCTTTTGAAATTTGATTTATGTGCTTCGAGGCATTCAATTTTTTTTTTTAAAGTATGTTGATATTAATAAATATATGCATGATGGAATAATGATTAATATTACTAAAGGTTCTGTACTAAACTAAAAGTTTACAATTATCTTTATTTTACATCGACATCAACATTGACTACATATATTTTGTGTATTTTTTAATTGCTATGTTAATGCTTATAATGATATGTAAAGTGAGATGCTTTGGTCTGTCTTTTGCAAATGATATAGTTTTAGTTAAATATCTTTGATAGTGGAGAATATATTTAAAACATTAGTCTTAAGATTCTGTTGATCAACTGGTGAATATATTATTGATACCTGTATGTAATATTTGAAGTATCTTGGATCTATTATATAAAAGATTGAAAATATAAATTTTGTTAGAATTCTGGAGCTAGCTGGTTAAAATCAAGAGTATGGAATATTGGTTAATGTTACAATGGGTTCTGTAGTAACAAAAAAAGTTTACAGTCATTTTTATTTTACCTCAGCATCAACAATGAGTATATATATATATATATATATATATATATATATATATATATATATATATATATATATATATATATATATGTTAATTGTTATGTTGATGCTTATTATAATGAAATAAAACGAATTCTAGCAGCCGCAACCATCCTGGAGATGTCATTGATATTATTTTTCTGTAGTAAATATTTGATACTTTTTACTGTGTTACATTTACTGCATGAATGGATATTAATGCTACCAATATTTCCCGTTAAAATGGTGATTTTGAACATTCGACAGTGGCATTAGAATCTTGGCAGTTTCTCATATTTCTTGAGCCACCCATGTACAGTATATTTACTTGCAATGAATGTATTGCCTTTCATTGATGAGAGCATCACTGTAGTGTCAGCTATTATGCAGCAAATTCCACCTTGAATCGATATTTATCAATCCATATGTTTTTTTTAAGGGATAATTACATACAGACCACTCAAAACATTAATATTTACAAATTAACCACCCAGGTAGTTTTTTTGACTTATTATGAACCTGATGTATTTACGCGTGCCACGATCAACATAATGAGAATTAATGAAAAATATAGGTTGAGGTTTGATCACAAATTTTGATATTTTAGCGAGAATTTGAAAAAAATAGATGAAAGATGACGGTTTGATTTGTAAATATCAAGTTTCAGGTGGTTTGTATGCAATTGCCTCTTTTTTTTTTTAATTATTATTGTTGTTTTTTTTGTTACATGACCCCAATTTTATTTATATCTAGTGCCTTTAGAGCTATGTGCTTGGCTATCTTCTTTTTTATAAGACATGTTTATGTTTTTGGACAAGTAACAAGTGAGCCAGGAAACAAATCAATAGAATAATTTGAAAGGTCCTCTGTTTCCATGATTACAACCGCTTTCACATCCTTTGTATCTTCTGGTTTCACATGAATCTTATTTACATTTTTAAGGTCATAATGCTCTTTACTTGTAGTATCAAGTAATCATGTGAAAGATATTACATTCATATACCTGTATATCAATAAAGAGATGTGGGCTGCATAGTTGCCTTCATAAGTCACATTGATTTGATCTATCACTTTGCCACTCTTACAACATAGAAGCATATGAAATCATTAAATTTGAATGGAAAGAAAACATAAACTTAAATAGTTGGAATTTAATTGTGCGAGCTCAAGTTTGTTTATTATACAATTTAAATGTATTATGGTCGTGTACAATTTTAGTGTTGACTTCTGAGTAATTGATTTCTATATAATTTTACATATGAAAATAAAAGAATATTATTGATTAATGATGGATAGGAAGAATATATTTTTCAGATACCACATTAGTGCTAGTATATATGCAATTGTGATATGCTCTTATACTATGAAGACAAAAGCAAGAGCGCTATATGCAGTTTCAAAGAAATGACTCAAAACTAAGAGATGGTATATAGTTATTTTGTAAAAATAATTTAAAAAAATCAAAAGAATGTATTTTTATTTAAAAAATAAATTGTGATGAGTAAAGTTGATTGTAGAATCAATATATATATAAATTGCGGGCAATTGATGCACTATATGCCAAGGAAAAGCACTCACTACTGTGTTCATAAGCCATACTATATGTAGAAATGCTCTGCAGCCTTAACTAATCATTGACAGTAAATGTAATTCAAAGGTGGTATGGTGTTCGCATGATATTAATCATAGCTTTTGCTTCTTACATGCAAGCTAAACCAACGAAAATGGTGCTATAATTCACTTGATCATATTGTTATTTGCATTTTCTTTTCGTACAAGCAGGCGAAAGGAGTAAAAAATTTGGCCTATGCTCAACCAATGTACTATCCAATCTGGGCTAATATTTGACTGATTTGACTTGTTCAAATTTGCTTGAGTTTTGACTCGATCAATTCAATCATGCGCCAATTATACTCGGCTTGTTTGGCCAACTTGACTCCACTTGTGTATTTTTTAAGACATTGATTTGATGAATGCTAATAAAAGTAACTCACAAGTAGAAAACTTGAGGATGCGACACATGGCTTACGGTCATATTTGATGGAGTTTGATTAAGGAACATAGAAAGCTAAAATGGCGATAAAACTGATGAGTGTGCTTAAATCGGCTTTAACCATGCATTATTAAGTCAAAACTGAAAAACGGATCAAACTGAATAAGCTTAGTTGATTTAGTTTTGTTTCAAAAATACATTTGATTTTTTGGTTTTAAAACCTCAATACCTAATTTTTGTTTATTAATTTGATTTTAATTTTTATTTAAATTAATAAATTGAAAACTTCAAAAATCTAAATTATATGCAGTACTCATGAAATTAAATCAATATTATAGTAGTAAAACATTTAATTCTTAATATTTGTTCGTAATCGAAGTACAACTAATGACTGATTGTGATTTGTTCATAACCGAGTAGTTTAAATCAAATTAAAGTTTGGATGGTTCAGTTAAATTTTCTAAAAATTTTAATTGGTTCGTTTTTTTTAGATTTTTGATTCTGTTCAATTTGACAAATTTGAAAACTGATTCATCCACCCCAACAAAATGGTCACCGCTACTATCTTCAATCCCTTCATGAATAATTATCGGATCAAATCCATTTAGCTTTTCGGCTAAAAGTTATTGTATTGAACGAATTACTGGGCCGAATGGTCGGTATTTCAAAATATGGCAAAATGTCGACGTTATCCCTCCATTAAAAAACTTCAATAAAATAATTCAAGTAAACTTGGTATCACGGTTGCTGCCTACATTTTCTACCGAATGATAATTTGTCATTTTCATTAAAATTTAGAAGGGGGATTTGCATATATATCACGCAATTCTAATATTCAAATATTTGACATAGAAAATTAATATGATCATAAATTATAGTACATCATATATGTATAAAGATATATCTTTTATTAAAATTTATTATTAATATCAAGGATTAAATATTTATTTGTCACCAGATATGTAATTATTTAATGTTTGTGGTTTTTATGTAAATTTTCTTATATAAAGGGAGGATTTACCTTCATACTTTTCCCTCGTTTTTTATGTATTTGTTTATCTAGTACTTAAATTCAAGTTCTACGTATATGTTGTTTTTTCATGAAATGATGTAATTTCTTTTTTAAAATTAAAATAGTGATATTTTTTAAGAGATATATGAAAGATTTTTTAGGCATAAGTTTTAAAAAAAAAAATTACACTAGATATGTAAATACATAAGTATTGTGTTCTCTGGCCAGTTTGTTGGTACTGAGGGTGGTCCTAGAATAGTTAAGGGTCCGTTTGGGGCAGCTTATTAGTGCGGGCGGCGTTTTGACACCGCCGTACCGTTTGGTTCGCGCGTTTCGCCAGCTTATCTAAAATTGTGTTTGAGTTTTTACACTAAACACGAACCTTGTGTCGACCCCTGCGGCCGGCCTGCGGGATGCGTTTCAGGATAAGTAGTTTATCCTGAAACGCACAAGTTGCACCAAACAAACCCTAAACACATGAGGATGTCTGGGGCCTCATGTAATAGCCTTCAGCCACTTTTAAATAAATATATATATATATATATATATATATATATATATATATATATATATATATATATATATATAATTAATTAATTATTATGTGCTATACATTAATTAAATAGATTGGTCAAAGGTAGAATATTTGTACTTGTAGATAAGCGCATGACCGAAGTTAAAACTGCAATTTTTAAAGTTTGTTTAAAACGCGCAGCGATAGTTGTGATTTATAGGGTTTTTATACGAGAATAACAAATTTCTTAACCGCTAAACGCGTCGAGGAGGACCTGGACAAAGCATCCGATGCTATAAGGCTGGCCAGCAAGTTCTCTTTCGTGGGTGCTCGTCAGGTTTCTTCGTTTCCTACTCTTTATTCGTTAAATCGCTGTCTGCGCGAGGATTGCTATGTCGGAGCAGCTGACGGACGTACAGATCTCCGAGTTCAAGGAGGCCTTCAGCCTCTTCGACAAGGATGGAGATGGTTAGAAGTCCTCGATCTTCTTACATTCTATTTTGTTCTCTTCTTTTTAAGTTCTAGGCGTCTCCTCGAATTTGAATCTTGTTTCTTTCCGGTGCCATGTAATCGACTTGTTTGTAGCTGGGATGCTTTGATTGAATGCACTGCTCGTTATGCTATCCTGTTTGAGTGTTGTTGCGATTGAAAGAACTTACAAGTCCTATTGGAGACATTCAGTAGGAATATATTCTTTAGGCCAGTGTCCGTACAAGTGTAGCTTAAAGGTTCAGTCGAAACTCCTAACGTGTTTTATAAAGATAAAGAGAATTTATATGTTGTTTTGACTTATCTTTCCAGATTTAAATGACAGATGAAAAATGGGGTTCACAGCCTTAATTGCAGCATCCTTTGTACCTACAAAGTTTAGAATTAATAGATTTAACATGGAAATATACTTATTTTTGGTTGAAACATGTAGATTCATGGTTTAACTTAATTTTTCCTGCATCCTACCTCTTTTTATTCCCTCTAGGGGAATTTTGTTATTGATAGATTGCAAAATTGGAATGTAAAGTTCAGTGTCCATTTCATATATCTCATAACAATAAACACCCCAATACAACCTAGGTTTTTTAAATTGACTAGGTTGAGTTGTCTTATTCTCTTGATAATGTTAATGATGCATACTACTATATCATGTAAATCATATTAAACCAAACCAAAGTAGCCCAACCTAATTTGAATTGACTTGATAAACCTGACTAGGCTTGGCTGGGTTGTGCACTGTTGTGCATGTGGAGGGCTTATTTGTTGTGCACGTTCTCTTCTTTAACATTTTCATCATCTTGCTAGCCATGGGGGAGTGCTTATGCCATTGAGCCCATTGGGGCCGCTTTGGCTTGCCACATCCCCAGAAGTTATCATATTATGCTGTCTAATTGATATGTTGTAAAAAAAAAAAAACTTGCGTATGATTTATTTCTTTCATGTTTGCTATTTGATTGTAGCATTGTAAGAAAATAATTAACTTAGATTTAACTAATTTAATGATTATTTTATTGTATAAAATGATTTTCATCCTAGGACAAGTTATGTACTTATATACTAAAAATAAGAGATCTATTCAAACCTAAAATAACTAGTTAAGTTATGAATTCTACTTAGTAGCCATGGTTAATATGTATATCACCATATAATATGTAGCTTTGTTCTATATTAGATGAAAAAAAAAGATTGCATGACTATTTAAATTTTATTCTATTTTAATCATGCTTTAAACTTATTTTTTATTTTACTTATGCAAGTTTATTCTATCACTCATTAATTTTTTCTAACTGTTTGAATAATAGGTTGTTGAAAGAGGAAAATTTGAATTTTTTTGTTGAGCTAAACTTTGTAGGATAATATGGCTAATTCTGTTAAGAAAGCTGCCATAGTTACTTTGACACATTTTATATAATAAATTTTTTGAAGAGTTATAAAAATTGAATTTTACCAAGGCTTATAATAATTATGACAATGCTGAAGTCTTGCAAAAAATAAAGTTATCAAGCCAAAATACAATTTTTGATAGTTTATATAATAGATTTCTTGTTAAGGATAGAGGAAAAGGCATCCACAAAATGGCTAAGTTACGAGATAAAAATTTTAATTATTTTATTTTAAAAAAAAGGGTGAAGGAAGGGTAAAAAGAACATAGTTTGAGATAATGATATCTAGGAAAGATAAAAATGTTATTAAATAAAAGTTTTAAGGAAGAACTTTTTTTGTAAGGGCATAAAAAATAATAGAATAAGTGTATTATTGATTGATCGAAAGATGTGAAGTGGAGTTTGCTTTGAAGAGCTATATAAAGGCAACACCTTAGGTCTAGATGAGATACCAATGAAAATTTTGGCGAGTACTAAGAGATAGTAATAGTGATTTACAATTTTTTTCAATTTGATGAATGATTGCCTAATAATTTGAGAATTATTTTGGTACTAATTATTCAGAATAAAGAAATTATATAAGATTTTAATTTAAAAGGAATCAAATTCATGGGTCATGCACCAAAGTGGGAGTAAAGGAATGGAAATTACCTTATATTTTTTAGAATTATTGTTTTTTATGCCACTATGATATATTATGGAATTGATTCTTGTGTTACTAAAATTAATGAATAAGTGTAGCGAGAGGCGAAAAGATCTTCAGATTTATTTATTTCTTTTGAAAGCATATTATTAAGTACTTTAAAAGGTGTCCATTAAGCAAGAAAGATGCATGTCAAAGATATGCTTAACTTATTTATATTCTACCAATGTTTAAAATTTAACAATTGGGTGTTGAGTTGTTTTCTGTTTATGAGACGAAACGTAAGCCTATAGACGATTTGAGGTGTAAGTTTCAAAATTTAAAATTTACGTAACTAAAAAATAATGAGATAAAAATAATACATCAACATCATAACTTATATTTATAGTAAAAAAGACATAATATTCTAGTCTAGTAAAAATGACAAATTGCGTTTATATAAAATAATGAATTGCGTAAGCTGCAAAATATTATGTGACAACTTTCACAAAATAAAATATGATGTAAACATTAACATATCAAGTCCCGAAACTAACATAAAATATGACATGAAAATAATATAAAATGTTAAAGATATAAGTCGAGTTTAGCATAGTAGACTTATCTCACTTCTACTGTCTAACATATTAGCATATGTAGTTCTAAATACAAACATAATAAATAATCAAAATGCCTGGGTAACAGAGGATAGTTGGGGCAGTAGGAGCAGCTGGCGGTGGTGAGAACTGGAGCAGCTGAAGGCTGCGACTACAATAATAGTTGTCGCGCACGAAACCATAGCAGCAAAAGCAACTATCAGTGGAGATAGTAGTAGGAACTATTAGGTGGCGACGACCATGCGTAGCAAACAGCAGGTAGCGATGTTGGGAAGCTTGATCAGGAGAGGGGAGCTCGTGTGTGTGGGGCACGACTTGGATTCATTTTCAAATATTCTATTATATGAGAAAAAAACCAAGCGTGAGATACATGCCTTAGCGGAATTGAGGCGAGGCGTGTTTATAGGTGTGCCTTAAGCAATATGAGATAAAGCATTTTTTTTTTTTTGGAATCACACTAAGGTGGGTTTCAAGGCGCACCTTAAATTGTGTAATTTTAAGATCGTTTTATACATAAACATATATACATACACATATCCATATTATGAAACACTAGCTAATATTAGTACTTAAAATTACTAGAATTTTTAATTATAATATGATTTCATCAATGATCAAAATTTGTTTATATCTATTTATATTTGTTATTGTGATGTATATTAAAGATTTTCAAGATGAGATAGTTTATTTTATTGCTAATGATATAGTTCTAATTGATGAATACTTATGTAAGCCATCTTGGCTTAGTGGTTGAGAGCTTTGTCTTTTTACCAAGAGATCCTGAGTTCAAGGCCTTGCGTGTGCGGTGTGCATGTGTTTGGGTGTTTGTGGGGGGAAAAAAGAAAAAAAAATCGATGTGCATTCTTTAAAAAAGGTGAAGTTGCTTAATAATGGAAGATATTTATAAGATAGATGACTTGGAATTAATTGATCAAAGACTAAGGAGAAAAACCTCAATATTCCTCTGACTATTTTTAGAAGTCCATTTTAATCCCTTAGCCTATAAAAGTGCAAATTCAGTCACCAAGTTTTTTTAATGAGGGTAAAATAGTTTTCTTAAGGGACTATTTCAGCTTATATTAAAAGAGTCTCGAGAGTAATTTGACATCTTTATAGACTCCATGACTATTTTGACACTTTATTCAGAGACTAGGTATGCTATAAAATTTTAGTTAATTTTTTATTAAAAGTTATTAATTAATATTATTAGAAGATAGTGATACTTAAATGTGATAGACTTAAGTACCTTAGATTTATTATATAGAATAATGGTGACAGAGCTAAGAATATGCTGCTGAGCAGGTGGGATAGATAAGTGCCTTAGGAATTTAATGCGGTAAGGTTATATTATGGAGATTTAAAGATAGGTTTTATGATTGCAATTAGGTAAAAATATTATATGGATGCTTGTCATTGATATCTAAGTTAAGTGTGGAAAAAATAAGATGAATTGAGAATTGATTATGATAGAAAGTGCAGTTAAATGACATCTGTAGAAATCAAGGAAATCAAAAAAAGATTTAAGTAGCTTTAATTTGTACAATAAAATATTGTAAAATCACTCATTAAAAAATTGGATAAAATTAATTTTAACAAATTAGAAGAGAGGAGAGGTAGCCTTAGGTAACATAATATGAATTAGTCAAAATGATTTGCCAAGTAGTTTAACAGCTCCACTAACATTTTGTAAGAGCAAATGGAAATTTCACTCCATTGGAATGAATTAAAAATGATGATTCATTAATTATACAGGCATGAAATAGTTGGGATAAGGCTAATGATAATGATGATACTTTGAATAATAAACATATTTCAAGAAACCTGATAATATACATGATTTTCTTATATATTTTATTTTAATTTACTTCATTAATATAATTTTATTTATTTACTTTTTTTCCTTTACAATTTTTCTATATAAAATGAAAGATTCTTCTTAAAATATAGTTACTGTTGTCCAAATTGATTTCTATATTATCTCTTTTTCTTTTTTAATCAGTGGAAGAAAATTTTTGCTTTTTTTCCTCTTTTTCCCGTATCTTTTGTCTAAATTTAGGATTGGTACTCTGAACAATATGACACGTTTTGTTTATTTCTTTTTAGTTACATGTTTTGAAGTTCTTATCAAATTAATGTTTCATTTTAATTTTGGTTAAACTAACTTTTGCTATTAAAAAAACTTGATTGCTCTTTTAATTTTGACAAATTTGTCTCGATTAAAGATTTTCACGGCGCTCTTCTTGATATTGCAATTTCATGCATTTCTCCATTAAATTTATCTTTAATTTTAGTGAAAGAATATGAGTAGGATATTCTCTTTTTTTTTAATGCACACTAGTCTTTTGTCTAAATTTTAAGATCGGAACTTTTAAAATTTTAACTGATTTTTGTTTATTTTACTTTTTCGTTCTTGTTTCAAAATTGTCAGAACTGATATGTGATTTCCATTTTTATTTTGTTTAATCTTTCTTTTGTATTCAAACACCTATTTGTTTTTTTTATTATGACAACTTTATATCCATTAAGCTTTTCTCAGTGCTCTTGATATTGCAATTTCATACATCTTCATTTTTCATACGAGGTTCCATTTAGTTAGACTTGAAGTGGCATTTCAGGAATTACTTTGATGATAATTCTATTTTTTGTATAGTTATACTGAGGATTTAATATTTGAGTTTCTGGCTATCCTCTTTTTAAGTATTTGATATTAATATTGTTTTCTAGTTATATTTGAGATCTAAAATAAAATTCAATACTCTTGTTTGTTACGCTTATGAAATTTTCTAAATAAATATTTACATCTAATAATTTCACTTATCTATATCTTGCAAATGCTTAGCGTCAATTGTTGTGAAACCTAACTATATTTTGTGGCATCACACGAGACTCTTTGCTAGTCTATGTCTATATATAAGATAGGGAAACAAATGTTATTGTAGCGATTGACCAAAATTTTCCTTTCTTTATTCATGCTTTTATTTTTTTAAACTTTTTGAACTAAAAACTTATTTTTCCTTGTTCGGATATAATCTCTTCAACATTCAGAACAACACGTCACTGTTGAAATTTTTTAGTTTTTTTCCAGTACTTGTGTGTTCGATTCTCTTGAAATGCAGTTTCAAAAAGTTATTTTACTCAATATGGAGACATTCATTCTGCCTTGCATTGTGTATCTATATAGGTTGCATCACAACAAAGGAACTGGGAACTGTTATGAGATCACTTGGTCAGAACCCCACTGAGGTAGAACTGCGAGACATGATCAATGAGGTTGATGCTGATGGTAATGGAACCATTGATTTCCCTGAGTTCCTTAACCTTATGGCTCGCAAAATGAAAGACACTGATTCCGAAGATGAGCTCAGAGAGGCCTTTCGGGTCTTCGACAAAGACCAGAATGGTTTCATCACCGCCGCTGAGCTCCGCCATGTCATGACTAACCTTGGTGAGAAGCTCACCGATGAGGAAGTTGAAGAGATGATCCGTGAGGCTGATATGGATGGAGATGGCCAAATAAACTATGATGAGTTCGTCAAGATTATGATGGCCAAGTGAGGAACTGATCTCTATTTTAATCCCTTTTAAGAAAAATATAAGACAATCATGAAGGAAGATAACTAGCCCTTCCAAATTATCTGCTTTGGAGTAGATGCATTTCATTATCCGTATAGGCTAATTTTTTTTCTATTGTGCTCCTTTTTTAGTTTCATATTGCTGGTTGGACCTTTTATACTGGTCTAATGCTTTATTCTTGATTGCCATTTTTGAGGTGTTAGAAATTTTTGGACAAACTATACATGTTAGTAAATATTTTCTATATTATTTATTTTTTTTTCAGCATCCACATTTGAATAATTCTTAATTTCCAATGAAAATATCAAAAAGGTGCAATTTTCTTCTTATTTATTGTATGTCAAGTTTATTTGGTTCAATCAACAAGGGGGTCAGTCACAAAACTAGATGATTTTGGGGCCATGAGAAAGAAGAAAATCTCAGGTATTGAAATTTTTTTGAGGATTTATGCATTTCTCTTCATGTTTCAACCAGTGTATGATGCCACTGCCTGTTATTTTGACAGTTCTTATAGCATTTCAATTCATTTATATGATTATATTTAGCTCCGCAGGTGATGATTTGATTTTACTTTGGGGATTGATCCTTGAAATCATTTTTTTTTTGTCATAAACAATATTTGAACTCAAAATTTAGTTGCCCGGGTAAATTCAGTTTGCCAGCGTCTGACATTTTATTTCCTTATTTCTTTCCTCACTTCTTGGATGCAGTTACGTTTTATTTTTTGTATGTTTATACGCCTCCTAATAAAAAAAATCTTTATCAGGATATTCTGATAAATTATATCAGGTTGAAACTCTAATTTACTGGATTTGTTTTGAGATTAGTGCTGCATGGAAAAAGTTTGTATCATATTAATCTCAAAACAAATCCTGCGATCTTGAATCCCATTCTACAACAAATTGTATTAATATATCTCCATACAATTCTCATTCTAGCCTAATTCCAAATTATACTTCATGTAATTTTGTTATTCAGAATCCTTCAGTCTCAACCTTTTTAATTAACATACCATCCTCTGTCATTTAACTGATTTATTCATTGATGCTTTGCACTCTTTTTAAATGGTGAGATTGCGGCGGGGAATGGGAGATAGACAAAGTGAGATGCTCTCGTGAACTAGTGAGCTAGCCTTATGGGTGCCTGGAATGAATCTTTCTTTTCTGCAGGAGACGGTCGAAGGCGAACTTAGCCGGATCGCCTGCTATTAATTCTCCTCGGACACCTAAAAAGATAAACAAGTGTTGCAGCAAAGTTCACTGTACCATCTCATGAACAAACCCTTCTCAAGCAGATTTAGCATTGGTGGCTTCCTCTTCACAGACTGTTTTCAGTTCATTTAATTAAATAATATGACTTATTCACCCTATAAAACTTAATTCTGGCACTTTATTGTAGGATGAGCTGAAATATGGAACTGTGTAGGAAATAGGAGTGTAAATAAGATGAGCTGAATGAGTGTTGCTAAAATTATAACCATAATTGGAAACTAAAATGAACATTAGAGATTGATTTCTAAACTCTATGCTATGTCTGTTTGGGGTGAATCTAGTTTTTCATCAATGCTGTTGTAAAATTACTGTTAAGAAAGTAATTTTTTTGAAAGCTACTATGGATATTATAAATATTTTCTTTTTTGAAAAGAAAAAACAATAACTTTCTATAACTTCCCACACATTAGCAGATCTATTTGTGAATATCAAATTTTCATTACATAAATTTCTAAAAAATAACACGCAAGTAATAATCAAATGGAGGTGTGAGTCTTTTCCTGAATCTTTTTGGTGATCATTGGTGCAGTACTCAAAACTCCTTACAAGTCAAACTGAAGTTCTGAGTCTTTTCCTTGCTTTTTTAACTTGACATGGAGCTTGAAGATAGACTTGCATGAATTTTTATGTGATGATCCCAGTCATCAAGCCTTATGAATGACCTTATTAATAGTTGTGATCTGATGTGATTAGAGATTTTCTTAATACATTTATACTTTCAAACTTAGATCCTCTGTATAAATGCACCATCTTTTTGAGCCAATGCCATAAATGTAAATTTAATGGTGCAGATTTCCTTGAATATTCATATAGCTCAATCCCTTGTTTATACTTAACTATAACCTGCTCTAACTTAGTATTCTAATCTCCTGAAACTATTTTCTTAGCCAATTAGGTGCCTATGCAGCATAATTTTGTAGAAACACATACTGCTTCTATAGTAGATGAAGCTTTATATTATTATTTTTTTAACCCAAGACGTTAGTAACCCAAGACATAAGTGATGATCTTAAAGGATGGCATGCTGATAGCTATATTTTCATTTGACTCCAACTAGAATAATCAACTTTGGTTTGTTGATCCTAAAAATTGGCATGTTAAATAGCTACATTTTCAACTGACTACAACTAGCATAATCAACTTTTGGGTAAGAAAACTAAGCCACAATACACTTTATTAAATGAGATATTTTAAGATTAGCCCTGAAGCAGCACAAACACATATGACAAGCATAATTTTAGACTGCTTAGTAGTATGGTATAATAGAAATCCCATCATACTTTTATACAACTTATTATTCATGGAATTGCCATCTTCGTCATGATTGATCTATTGGGCTTGAATATATTTATTCTAAACTTGTTAATTAGCTAATTTATGCATTTATTTTGATAAATAAAAATGCCTTCCTTTTATTGCCTCACTCGAAACCTTAAAAAGAAACTTAGTTACCCAACTACACTCAATTTAAATTGTTTGCTCATTACACTTAAGAACTTATGACATCATTACTTATTTATGCTTTTAAATAATGACAAAAGTGCTAAAAAAAGGTCTCCTGGCTATCTACAGGAGCAATTCTAGTTTTACTTTGAAGGTGTCAAATTAGCCCTCAATTCTTCTAATAGGGATTGAAATAATCCCACCAATAACATTAACAACAATTCGTTTTTCCCCGCGACGTCCATCCTTTTACTTAATTGGCTAAGAAAATAATCAAAATTGGCTAGAAACCAACACCTAGGTAGCACACATTTCAAGGAATTCAGTCTATTATTATCGTCAGAGATACTGTTACACAATTCAAGGAAACTAACTACAAGGAGGTTAGGGTCTTATGTGAGTGAGCCCTGTTGGTTATTTTGTACCATCTTAATAATGATTGGTTTGAGTTCAAATGAATCGACTTCTACGATAGGGTTGTTGATGCTCAAGTGAGTTTTCTCTATTAATGGGGTGGCAACTTCCCTAAGAGGTCTAGTCATGACATTGAGTTTAGGTTTGTTTTGTTCTTCTTGAGGTATGTTCACCATCTCTCCCGACATCTTTATAAACCTTTTCAATTTTTTGAATTTTTTAGCAGTGTTGTCTGGTTCAGAGCGTAGGGTACAAGTTTTGAAGTTTATGTTCTATGCGTACACAACTAGAGCAAACTAGTAAAATGACTGTATATTACCAGAGATGTGCAATCAAAGCAAATAAATTATTTAGAGAAAAAGCTATGCAGATAACATGTTGAAGTTGAAAAACAAACAATTCACACAATTTTGATAGCAATGAAAAAATAGTAAAATAATTGCACTAAAATAGCAGCAAAACAGAAAGAGGGCAACACAAGTTATTTTTGAATTTTCTAAAACATGAAATAACAAGTAAACTACTATAAAGTACAACACTACTTTTTCACGTCAAAATCCTAACGGTTTGAATACAATATTTCTAAAATTGGAAATTCAATGTCGTTTCATGATAATGATGCCAAAAAGTTGGTACATATCGAAATTCTATGAAGCATTGTCGAATCATGTAACCATACGTGGCATTCATGTAATATATAAAACAGAGTGTGTATTAATTCCAAAAGGAACGAGCAAAATTCTGAAGTGAAAATTTCTAGTCTACTAATTTTAAATCTAAGTTATGAAGTTTAATGATCTTGAAAAGTTACTAATCATAATTTTCAAAATAGAGAAACCAAACTAACGAGGTGAGAATTTCAGTGAAGCTTTTTTATGCTAGTAAAATACTCTCATGAATTGTTTCTGCAGGATTCTAAATTTGATTGGGCTATTCAAATTGTAGGTGACAATCAGGAGCAAATCTCTTCCTTGTCACCTCAGGCGTCTAAGAAAGCTTGACAATCAGAAATGTTTAGTTGCCTAAATCAATTGATTAGCCCAAGAATTTGTATTTCCCTGAAAGATTACACTATTTTTTTTATTCTCCTAAGTTATTATGTGTTAAGCTAATTGTTCCACTAAAATTTCTTCAGAAACTTGAAAATCACTACAAATTTTAACTATCCAACTAACCAGGTTGAACGTAAATGAAAATTTGAAGGTTAAAACATCACCTTATAAAAGGTTCGGGAAAATAACACAAGAAAAATTAAAATCTACATTCCTACAACACCAAATGAAGGGAGAAAAATAATTATGCTCACTAGTCATGATTGAGGACATCGGCATAATCATTTTATTGATAAGAAACATAAAAAATAAGAGTTCGAAAGGATAAACTCCGATAAAATACACTAAGAAGATAACAAACTTGTCTCTCTTCTTTCTCTAAAGGAAATGTTGAAATTACAAACACAGTTACACACTCAAAAAATCTCACAATCACTTCTCACTTAACTTTCTCGCACTTTGAAACTTTTGCTTCTCATTTCCTTCTGTCCCGTTCCTTTGGAATGCTTTGTTTTATCTTTGACAAAGCCTTTTATTACTTGGATCGTGAATCGGTGCTTGTGAATCACTCAAACCATCAAAATGCATGAACTGGTGTCTATGGTGTTGGTATGTGGTGCTAGGGCTGGTTCTTAGTGCTTGAGCGTTGACGGTATGACGCCTACTTTCCACTTGCTCGGGTCTTGGTGCTAGGGCTTTAGGCACCTAGGTGGTTGTATTTAGCACCTAGGTGCTTAGGTCGTGGTGCATATGTGCCACTAGCACAATGCCTATTTTTTGCATTCTTTGTATTTGGGATCAAACTCAGGTTCCTTGGATGCTAAGCGCTTTGCTTTGGCTCCTAGACACTACAGCTCTTCTTAGCTCATTTTTCTTGGTTCTTCGGCTCTGATGAATCTTCTAACTTGAATCCTACAAAATACATTATAAAGTCCTTCTAAGAGTAACATAAAATTAGATTAAAATATAATATATATGATGACATTTCTACTACACATCAAATTCTCCCAAACATAAACATTGCTTGTTCTCAAGTAATTTGAAAATCTAAAATTATAATATTGCATAGTGTAATGGTGGTCAATGATTAAAGATCTAGTTCTTCCTAATTAAATAGAAAATATATATTAATAAAGGTTGACTTGTATTTTCCTTTGGATTGAACTTTTAGAGTACTCCCGTAGTATCTTGATATAGCAAATAGTAATACAACTATAACAAATAGTAATTACAAATCTATATATTCTTACTAAGTCACTTATTTGAAGCTTAACTAATATTAACCATAAAATCTAGTTATCCATCCTAATTAAACCAATTTAATCCATTTACCTTTTCTATGAATACAAAATGTCTAGACTAGATTAGAAAAGTTATTGATCCTTTAACCTTTAGAAGAGGAATTGACACCAATTTTTTTATCTTACCCTCACCTCAAACTTCTCCCTAAAAGTTCTTGAAATTTCTCTTTCTTTATGAGCTTCTACAAATTTTCTGCTTCCTCGTTTTTTAAATATTGATTTCTCTTATTTATTTATTTATTTTACTGAGAATTACTATCTCTTTCTTAGTTCTTATTGCAATTTTGAATCCAAACCCTGTAATGATTTTGAATCTCAACTCTCTTTGCAAGTTAAAATTTCATTACTAACCTAACTTAACTACAAGGTTGGAGGTCAAGAGATAGTAACTATGAATCAGTTTATTTTAATTAAGTAGTGACTAAATTTTATATTATTAAATTATCAATTTTCTAAATAGTTAATATTCAATTAAATATTTATGAATGATTATAAAGATAAGTAATTATTATTGTTAGGGATTTGTGATAAGTAACCCATTGTTCAAATTTGGTGAATTTAGGGTATAAGGCGAATTTTGGTCAATTTGGTGGGGTTAGGGTATTTTGGCAATTTTGAGGATTTTGAGCGGTTCTGAGAATTTTGTGGCAATTGGGGCAATTTAGAAGAAATTTCGTGCATGGTAAAGTATAGTGAGGTGTGAGTGTGTGGAATGAGGTGAATGTGTATGTAGTGGATATGAATGCGTATGTAAGGTGAAGTGAGTGATATGTGGGGGAGGTATGCAGTGATGTAAACTGTAATGATGCATGGGTTGTGTGTGCCTTTTGTATAGGGTATGTGAGTGGTATATGTGAATATGTATGTAGTGTATGTGAATTGCAGTGGTGTGTGTTGAATGTTATATGGTGTGAGGTGATATTCAAGTCATAAAGGGCTTCCCTAATACCTTGTGACCCACCCTATGGGAACTCTTTTTTGGGGCTTCACCATGTTGGTCTAAACCAACTCAACCATCTCGCTAGAACCATCAAATTAGGATTGGTCTGCAAATGGCCATGTGGATCCAACAACCCATACAGGCAATTCACGACAAACCCACATAGATCCAATAACCTAGCTATGCCAACACGGATCGAACAATGTGCCCGCCAGATCCATGACACACCAGAAATGCAAGGGCCCTTGCGCACTATTCGCGGCACTCCTGCGCAATCTGCATCTTCGTCACCAATATGTGGGCTCGCATTCCACCTTCGTCGTCTGATCTGCATCCCAAAGATTACATTCTATTGCTACTCCATTTTATCTAGTCGTTGCCCACCGTCCTAAACAACAAGCTCGCACTACAACCATCTACATCATTCACAATGGACTACTGCCTCCATATCAAACAACTACAACCTTTACAACTTGCTATCACTGAGAACTACGTTTAGTACAATCATACTATGTCTATTATCAATGAATCATTATAATACATTTACAATGATAATCTTTGTAATTCTATCTTCTCTAATTCCAGAGAAAAGTGTACTTACGTGCTCGTCATTCATATTAAATTATTTCAATTGAGCTAGATCCTATAATATTTTTTTCTTTTTCAAATTTTTCCACATAAAAATTGAAATATTAAATTGTGCTTACTTCTCTTTATATACCTGAGTGTGTATTTTGTTTTCAGACAATAATTCATTAATCTACCACCACAAATCTTTCATTGTGTTAGCTACTAAAAAAAATATTTTTAGATTCTCTAAATTTTTGTTAGATAATTACAAAAATGAGTATAAAATTGATTCTAATTTTTGTGTGTATATATATATATATATAACTTTGAAAAAAAAACATAAACAATCTAATTAACAAAAAATTATAATTATTTAATATGATTATATTTTTAAATTTAAATTATTTATTATTAATACATTAAATATGTAACTAAATAATGTAATAATTAATCATGTACAATTTATAAATATTAAAAAAATCATCAAATTATCTTAATAATCTTACAAAATTTTACATTAATTCTAATGAAAAAACTTCACAAAATGAATAGAAAATACTTTCATAAATTATTCTATAATACTTTGATATTTTTAAAATTATTCAGTTTTTTTTATAAAAAAATATTTATAGTAATTGAATTAATAAATAAATAAATAAATAAATATTAGGGGAAGAAAGTATTATGTCTGATCAACTAGAAGTGCGAGAACAAGAAAGTTCTCATAATAAATTATTCAAATTTCAACTTCTCCTGGGACCACCCTATTGTCACCCACACTAAATTTATCCATAACAAAATGTTCCATATAGAATAAAGATGTCTCGGCCATGCCAAAATGTTTTATATAGATTAAAGATGTCTCGGGCATGCCAGATACATAATCATCCCCTTTAGAGCTTAAAATTAGTCCCAAAAGAAGAAAAAATATTACTTTGGGAGTATTGATGCATCAATACTCCTAATCCAATGAGGAGGTATCACGTGACATTATGATGAAACCATTATATATGTGGCACCTCCCATTGGAGTACACCCATTGGAGTACACAGGTAACATTTCTTCCGGAAGGGAACGGGCGAGCTGGACATTCGAGTGCAGAAATGAGCCCGATTGCTCCGCCTTGGTCCCACGCACCTGCGGCGAAGCGATTCGTCCTGCGGCTCTTCATCTCGCTCAAGTACGTGACCGCCAACGTGGTCGATCGCCGAAGCGGTAGGGTTATCGTGACGGCTTCCTCGGTGGAGAAGGCGCTCAGGGAAGGTCTCGACTGCGGCCGCACCTGCAACTCCAAGGCAGCCGCCGCAGTCGGCGAAGTCCTCGCCATGCGCCTCAAGGTCGACGGCCTGGCCACCGAGCCCATTCACGCTAATGCCGCCAAGGAGGTCGAGAAGAAAGGGTTCAAGAATCGCGCCAAGGTATGGGCCATACTCAACGCCATCCGATCCCACGGCGTTAACCTTGTCATCGATGGAGGCGATGGCCGAACGGATCATGATTTTCCTCGCTGCTGATGACCACAACCTGTTTGACGAAATTCCTGAAACGTGATTTTCACGGCATGTTATTGTATTGTAACGAATACAGGATTCTTTTCATCCAAGGAACCTCTTTAGGCTCTGTCAAAATAGAGGAAATATTAGTTCAGGACTTCAGGTCGTCCAAAGTCCAATAAGGAAGCGCCACGTGTAAAATAGATTCCTGCAATACACTGATACTGTGATTGATCCACTTTACACGTGTTGGTTCACCGATCTAATATTTTCTCGTCAAAATAAAGACTGGTTGTCAATATTCTTAATATTAGTTAAAATTTTTTTGATGGACAATCCTTTTCTTTTCCAAATAAAATAGATTTAAAATATTTTAAATTATTTATCCTAGTTAGGAAAATAAAAAATTAAACAAGTACTAGTAGAAAAAATTTTGAAAGATACACATACATACCACTTAATTCTTGTGTATTTACATATCTAACACATCAACTCCAAGTATGAACAGCTATATTTTTGTTTTTAGAAAATTTAACAAAGTTAATTTTGTCATATGATGTGGGCTTTAAGATTTAGGTGATATAAATTTTAAAATATAAAATTTAGGTCTTAGATATATAAATACATCAGAATTGGTTGGTATGTAAGTGCCCCTATAATTTTAAACTCAGCTTCATAGAATAGCTATTGATAAAGATTATGCATACAACTTAAATCTATTTTTTTAAATATTTTTTTAAATTCACCCCCATAATATAGGGAAAAAATTTGCGTGCGATATTAGGGTTATACCGAAGGTACAAGGGGGTTACATCTACGGTACAACCCCTTGTAATCTCCCTATAATCTTTTGTAACTTACGTGTAAACTACTAAAAAATTCTTAATATATGATAACAGAAGCGCGAAACTTATTTTAAGGTACAAGTAGGTTACAAAAAGTTACAGGGAGGTTACAAGGGGTTATACCGCGGATGTAACCCCCTTGTACCCTCAGTATAAACCCAATATCACACGCAGCGCTGCGTACGTCCATCGCACACAAATTTTTTCTCACAATATTGAGCTAAAAACATTAAAAATGAGCAAAAAAGTAGTAACAACCATAAATCCAATCCTACTAGCCATACGTTTAGAATAAGCCAGAAACAATTTAAGAGGTCATGAGAGCTTGTTTTCTTATTAGAAAGTATTTGCAAATTTAGTTCACTCAACCACATAAATTTATGCTTCAAAAAGGAAAAGAAAAAAATAAAATCGCTTCCCAATCTTTGACATGGCAAGCAACTTCAATTGTAGAACATTATTTCATAAAAAAAGAACAATATGCTTAATAAACATATTTTTCATGAATTCATAATCATGGAATGATCAAAATTCCTTTGAATATAGCACACCTTTACTTCCAATCAATTCATGATGCAAAGAAAAACATTACGGTATAACATTTCTTTAATGCCGTGCCATTAAATGTATTCAACATTTGGTGCAAATTAATGACTAGTTTGTAGCAATAAGCATTTACTCGTATGAATCATCAAAAAATCACCAAGATGCATGTTCAACAGAACAGTGCCGCACACAAATACTAAAAATCAAGTTTAAGATGCAACAATAGATATTAGTAATAAAGCTTTACGATATGGTATGCCTGTAACATATTCGGAATTCAGTAGAAATTAAAAAAAAAAAGGTTACTTTTTATATTAAAATGTATTTACTCATAAATTACTGTGATGTAGCAGATCAACGCATAATTAAACTACAACCAATTCACACTGTTTCTGCAGCAGAAAGATTTTTTAGCAGAGATGAGAGGTCAGGAAGAGCTAAAACAAGAAAGTTCTGTACTAGCGATTCCATTTCTAGCCTCTGGAAGATGCCAAATAATTTTTGGAGCATGCATTGAAGTTTAGAATCTGAGCAACCAAGCTACGGTTCAATATATACTAATTGTTCAACAGACAGAAAAACCATCAAAGAAACAACTACAATTGTTTAGCTACAGACGATTAAATAGCATAGACTGCTGTCTCTTGCTTGTGCATGAAGGAAATACTCCATCTAAAAAAAATAAAGCCACTGCTTTTCTATAGCTGGACCTGGACGGGAGAGAAAAAACACATTTTTAGCCGGTAAGTTTATCTACATGCTCTACAGTAATAGAAACGAATAAATGCAAATAGAAGCGGAGGCATGTCTCGTATTTTAATCAATAATAGAGACGACTGATTGGTAATGTTATGATTATCAGCCAAGTATTTATTTAACTTGCTTAAAGAAAATAAGGAACTGGGAGAACAAAGAAGTACCAACACCAACGTGGTGAGATTTGGCATTATTTCAAGAACCTTGCCCCAGAAATTATGGGACAAACTGCTTGATTTGGATAAATTCAAGACAAGCTTGAGCGGCCCATAATCAAAATGGAATATACTAAACAAAATTTAGAGCTTGTGCAGAGACATGCCGAGCTTAATTCTCTGGATCATAATGTAAGGTTTTTTCATTCCACAATTTATTACGATATAGACAGATGTACACCTAATTTTTGAAGAAAATATGAATATTTAATTTCTATTTATAATTTCAATTTTTAAATGCAGGATAAGTTTCTGTTTTTTACCCTTTTAATAATTAAAAAAAAATCTGATTTTCGTTTAAAAGAACTTTTCTTTAACTCTTATAAATAGGAGAGCAATCATGATTGCTTAATTAGATTGCTTATAGGTTTGCACGCAAATGAAGGCATGCGCTTGGAAATTGAAAAACATGCATGCTAACAACTGATAAGGCTTTTGGCTGTAAGAGCTATTATATATAAAAAGAGAGAGATGAAAATAACAAACAACAACAACAACAAAGCCTTAATCCCACTGCGTGGGTCGGCTACATGAATCCTTTTTCTCTATTGCATCCTATTTAGTGTCGTATTTTCATTTAGTTCCAATAAAATAAGATCATTTTTTATACAATAAGCCCAAGTTTTCCTAGGTCTACCTCTATCTTTCTTAACATAAGTCGAATCTAAAACATCTACTCTCCTAATCGGATCATTAGATGGTCGACGCTTAATGTGACCGAACCATCTAAGATGATTTTCTCTAATTGTCCGTCACAGAAGCTACACTAACCCTATCACGGATATGATCATTTCGCACTTTTTCTGTAAGTGTAAAGCCACTCGTCCACCTAATCATTCTCATCTCGGCAACACTTAGCTTAGTTTTATGCTTCTCTTTTAAAGGCCAACATTCAGTGCCATAGAGCATTGCAGATCTTACCACCATCTTATAAAATTTTCCTTTCAGTCTAAGCGGTACTTTGCTATCACACAAAAAACCTCGAAGCATTCCTCCACTTCAACCAACCAACTTGATTCTACTATAAACACCCCATCTATATCACCATCTCTTTGAACAACAGACCCGAGATATCTAAAACGTTCACACCTTTTAATAATTTGATCACACAAAGTTACACTTTTGTCACTAGAGCTACTACTACTAAAATTACATTCCATGTATTCAATTTTAGTTGTACTCAAATGAAGACCTTTAGACTTCAATGTAGACCTCCATCATTCAAATTTTTCCTGGGCTTTTTCTCTCGTCTTATCCACGAGAAGGATATCATCAGCAAAAAACATACACCTAGGTACATCTTTCTGTAATTGTCCAGTAAGACCATCCATAACTAAAGCAGAAAGATATGGGCTTAAAGCCGATCCCTGATGTAATCCAACAAAAATAGGAAAATATTTCGTCAATCCTCCTTCAATTTGAACACCAGTAACAACTCTAGTATAATGACTTGAATATAAGTCATATCAACACCTTTTTTTCTCAAGAACTCTCTAAAGGATATCTCTTGGAACCTTATCGTAAGCTTTTTCTAAATCAATAAAAATCAAATGTAGATTCTCCTTATTATATCTGAACTTCTCCATCAAACTTCTCAATAAATGTATAACTCCTTTAAGATATTTTTTTACAAACACACGATAAAAAGAAAAGATTTTATGCTTCAGTAACGTTTTAAGCACCAAAGGTGAAAAAAAAAAAACAAACCCAAACAAGCCTACATCAATCAAAGATCCTCCCTTCCAAAGGATCTCTTGACAGCCTATAACAAATGCAAAACCAGAAGTCCTAAGAAAACAGCAAATACATAGTTATGTCGATCATTAAAAACCAAGCTGCATATGCCTGAAATACAGTGAATATTAAAGATATATTTATAACAAATAATTGAACTTTCTAAATCAAAGAATTGAAAAATCAACCTCAGTTGCCCCTGGTTTTGAAAAAAGATATGGACCAACTATTAAGGAATATGAGAAATGTGGCCTATCTGTAGAAAGAATATTTTCATAATATGCCTTCAGTTAAATATTCAGAACAAATGCATTATACCTACAAAAAAAAAAAAAATGGAGATGCTATAACCGGTTATTTCTATCATGCTTCCCTTGTCCTTACATGTGAACCTCTTAGACATTGATTTTTGGTTTGTTCTACTTCAGTCCCTGCTATCTGCAGCTTGTGCTACTAATGCCACAGCTTAGAACTTAACTGGCAATATTACTTCCTATGTTATGTACTAGCCCCTATAGAGATGCTCTTTTTGCTATTGTTACTGGACTTCAACAAATTTCCTTCCGCAGGAACCGAGTTCACAAAATCAGTTCTACTTGTTTTTATATCTGCAGTAGACCGATGGGCAAATAAGGGACTCAAACACGTAAAAAATTGATCATTTCTCTTTCAAGTAAATCAATTCCTCAATCAAGTGAGAGACTTAAATATCTATAAGAGAAGATAGCCAGTAGTTCAAGCATAAGCTTTCTCATAAATCACTGTTTCTTAATCTTCCATATTTTCACTCTTCTTCAACGTCTTCTACGAATAAAAATCATTTCAATTAATTAACGATGGGTAGGGCAAATTATTTCAATTAATTAAATTAAAATGAAAGATGTAATTCAAACAAACTCAATTTAATAATGATTATATTATAATGCAAGGAATTATATTCTTAAATTATATATTTCATCGGCACCATTGACTAACCTTCATTGGCCTTGCTTCTATGCTCAAGATCCATTTAATAAAATAAAATTATATATTAATACAAAATAAATATTAGCAAAAATATATGAATACAAAGTTTTAGATTCATTTAATTCCAATCAAACACAAAAAATGATTTCTTGAATTTATTTTACAAGTAACGAAACAACCTAAGATATTCCCAACACATTATATATTTACACTGCATTTAAAATGCATTCGTAATTTAAGTATTTGCAGCCGAATTGCCCCTTAATCTTTTCATCTTCCCCCTCTTCTTTATTATCTTTTCTAATTTTTTAAAGGTTGTTTAGTATTAAGTTTGGTACCCATGACTAAGGTTGCATAACAATTTCTTCTAGAGCTAGGACATAATATTTGGGTCAATTAACTAAAAAAGAGATGCAACAAAAATTAAATTAAATTAACTATCACCCTATATGATGCCAAAAATGTTATTATAAAGCTATAAATCTTATTCTTACATATGATGGTATGTATACTTTTGGACAAGTTTTAGATTAGGTGTACAAATTAAACTAATTCTTTACAGCATACAGTATGTATGATTTTTTATTAGTAGCAAAAATAAATTTAACAGGACTTCCACAATGCTTATATAGCACTTCTGCTTTAAGAAAAAAAAAACCTCCAATGGTCAATATGAAACATAAATTCGAAATTAATGGCTATAATCAACAGGCTATGGAGACCAGCCAAATGATCAATTTAAGTCTTGTTTGGATTGTTTTGCTTCCATTTGATTATGTTTTTGTTTCTTCATATTTTCTTCTCAATTAATCTTTGTTTTCACTTAAAATATAAATAAATAAATATTTAAAAAGCATAACGTAGTAATTAATCCATGATTATTCTATCTAAAAATTATTAAAACAAATTAAAGCCTGAAGAAAAAAAATTAAGCATGAATAAATCACAATTCACCAAAGACAATAATAGATAAAGCCTTCTCTTCATTATTAGAAATTAAGAAATATTACAATCATTTAGTTATGATTACTGCATTTTTAATTAATATTTCTAAGAAATCATTATCATCTCATACAAAGCTTGTTGAACACACATCACTACAGAATAATGGAAAGCTAGAATTTGCTACTTTTCCAAAAAAAAATAAAAATAAAAATAAAAATAAAAAATAAAAAACTAAAGTTCATGAATCTTTTTTAAGTATGACTGGAGTTAAAAAAGTGTAAGTTGCAATATAATTCTATAAACAATTTTATTAGATCAAAATAGAAATTGAAGTTTACATTACAACATGTTTAGATACATGAACCAAAAGTCTAGCAGCAATTAAACCGGAATCTGAAATTAAATCTGAGATGATATATAATCCTAAATTTAAAACTGTGAAATTGAATAACCTAAGCAATTTAAGATTATTGAATCAAGTAAAAAGTATAATAATGCCTCCAGACGAGTTGTCGATGAAATTTATCCCCATGATGAATAAGCAAACTAATATCAATACTATATTCTATTTATAATTTTTTTGTTTGAAAATTTATCAAAAGAATATTATGGAGAAAGATAAATCATATGGACATACCCAAAATGCTTACTAATGGTAATTGCCTGCTAGAAAACTTGGAAAATAAAACTTCATCAATATGGTTAAGCAAAAAATAAATAGTGGTTCATAACTAATCTTTAAATCATTTGAATTATTTTTCTAAAGGAAATTGCCCAATCATTCGATAGAAACAATATACTTGTGTGATTTATTAGTTTTAAAAGATGACTAGATATGTAAACCATCTTTTCCCCCCCTAAGAAATGGTCATAATCTACCAATTGGGAAACATACAAGTAATTTAGAATTATATCCCAGTGCATTACCGATAAATCATACATATGATTTGCATGAAAGGTATGCTATTGCGAGCTCATGATAAAATAAGTTTGATCTTATCTATGACCTTAATATGGCTTCGAGATTGTTGGTTTGCTTATCTACTAAAGCCACTATTTTAAGCATAAGCATCTAGTGAGTTGTGCTGCTACCACTTGCAATTTAGGCACTAGCAACCTTCCTTTGAGACGGGCTCAAATAATCTTCCTCCCCTATTATGTATAACTCATTTTAGTGTTGCATTGTTGATGTTATTGAGCCTTTCAATTTTCCTTCCTATGCTATTGAGTTTCAATGTCTCCAATAAGAAATTCTACAACCATTTTTTAGTATTACGATCAATGGATACAGAGTTTTATCATGTATTGTAAACATAAATACGAGAGTTACTCAATTTATTCTTTAATAAAAAATTTAGTTAGATGTATTATTAGCTTTTGATTTGCACTTTCTTGCTTAAGAGACTAATATTTCTTGAAGAGGTCAACTCCTTATATCAAAAGTGAAGTTTTCTTATCAAGTTAAAGCTTCTTAATCTTTTAACTTTTTTCCTCTCTAAGAATTAGTCATAATCTATCCGTTGGGAAACATACAAGTAATTTAGAATAATATCCTATTGCATTACCAATAAATCATATGTATGATTTGCATGAAAGTATTTGTAGAAAAGCTATTGCTAACTCATGATAATTATAAGTTTGTTCTTATCTACAACTCTAATATGGCTTCAAGTTTGTTGCTTTGTTTATCTTCTAACGCCGCTATTTAAAGCATAAGCATCAAGTGAGTAATGTTGCTGCCACTTGCAATTTAGGCACTAGCAAACTTCTTTTGAGACAAGGGCTCAAGTGATCTTCCTCCTCCATTATGTATAACTCCCTTTAGAGCTACATTGTAGATGTTATGGAGCTTTGGCGATTTTCCTTCCTATGCTATTGAGTTTTGACATCTCCTATGACAAATTCTACAATCATATTTTAGTATTACGATCAATGGATAAGGAATTTTATCATGTTTTGTAATTATAAATATGTGAGATACGCATGGACAAAACTATTCAAATCATTCTTAAATAAAATTTTAGTCAGATGTGCTATTAGCTTTTGATAATCAATTCCTTAAGAGACTAATAAGAGCTCAACTCCTTATATCAATGTCAAATCTTCTTGTCAAGTTAATGTTTCTTTATCATTTAACATTTTTCTTTGCTGTAATTACATTTTTGTAGCCTTTTTGAAGTTTTCCCTACACAAAGAAAACAATGCAAGCATGCAGCTGTGCACATATACAATGAACATAAATGTCCATATACACCAATATAACATGAATTTATCTTTCCTAACAAAGTTTTGTTCCAACATTACTCGTATATTTCAGGTAAAAAATTTGCATTAAGTCTGCATGAAGTTTAAATTTTATGATAATATTAAAAAAACAATAAAAATGTTGTTCCTCGATACAAGATAGTGATAAGATATGCTAAATGTGATATTTTGAAGAAATGATTGAGATGCCTTGTTTTCTAACAAAAAAACATGAGTAGAACGAATTCGCAATTTAGGTAAATTAATTTTTTAATTAATTAGTCATAATAACATCTATTTAATATTTTAATTAAATCAATACTTGAATAACCACAAATAAGCACTACTAAATTTTAATAATTTTACTTAAAAATAGTAACTAATTCATAAATAACAATGATACAGTTATTATTAATTACTATGAATAATTAATTTATTAATTATTTCTATATGTTTAACTATCATAATTAAATATTAATAAAGCCATGGTAATAATAACGAAATTTCTAATTAGTTCCGGATTAGCCTAAGTAAAAAATTAATTACTGATTAATCAAGTTATGCAGATTATTTATCCCAGGATTAATTACTATAATTATGAAACATCTAAATAAATGATCAAAATGAAAACATTAATTAGCATATAATAAACCTAAATAATTCAACATTTATTAATCAATCATATTAATTATTTAACTATCCAATGTTTAAATATTAGATTTTAATTATCCCAATTAAATCAAAATTAATTTCTAATCAATCAAAAAATTTCAGCATCAATCTAATTGATCAATCAATTTATTATCCAGAACCTAATTATCATTATTACCAAAACTAATAAACATTTAATGATATAAATTAAAATTCTAATTAAATTTCATTTAGCCTTTAATATAAAGTTGATATATTATGTAATTTTTTCTGAACTTAATTAATATTATTTTATACCATTAACAAATTAATTATATTAATTATAATACTAATTAATTTTTAGTTAGTTTAATTCGTCCAAATAATTGAAATAGCTTGTCCCCAAATATGTGAAATCAACATCATGAAATAAACCATTTTATTTCTCAAAAAGGAATTAATGCATAGTTATTAAATACATTTCTTTACACAAACGGTTATCTTTAAAAGTAAAAAAAAAGCAGAAAAATAAAATAAAATAAAAGTGACTCCAAAGTAGGCCCGACTAAATATTGATTCTTCAACTAACAATGCATTTAAATAGGCAAGTGTTTGTTTCATTCCCACCTTGATTAGAGCCAAGGTGTTCCATTTTGAATTCGGATGAAGAGCTCTAAGGGTCTAATTACTAACATTAAAGATGTACAAACATTAAAAATGTAAATCGCACAAACTGCTCTAAAGCCTACTTTAACCAATACTGATTTAAGTATTATCATCATCACCCCTTATCGAAATGATTGAGGATAGCTTTTAAATTCTCATTTTTAATTTATTTAGTCAGGTAGCTAATCAGATGTTAAACATTTATTTCACAAATCATTTTCGACAGTATTTTATAGGTCAACTATTTCTTCTTTCTAATCCTTGGATGCTAATATTATCTACTCATTTAATAGTGCATTTTCTACACTTCTTTAAAGATTTTAAACCAGCCAAGTTTATTTTCAATTATCCTAGTTTCAATAGATTTTGTTCCAATCATTAATTTAATATAATACATCTTTAATTTATCCATCATAATTTTCTAACGTAGCCATCAAAGCATTTTTATTATTGTCATGCTTAACTTAGATATCAATATTTTTTTCTTTTATTATTTCAAACACAGAAATTCTTGCAACATCATCGTCCAAATTATGGCTTCATAAAATTAACGATTAAGACTCAAAGATATCCTTTTGTCTCAAATAGTTATCAGTATAGTTCTCCATTTTAAGTGCATCATCTAAACTACATCCTTATTAATATAATTAATCTTTTGTAAAATAGTTCAAGATAATTGACCCTGTCACACAAAGACATTGTTTTATTATTTAATAATATTGATTTATAAATGTTAATACCACACTTACTAAAATTAAATATCATATATTCCATTTTTTGTTCTTCGAATTCCAAGTCTATTAAACATTTTCTCCGTTGTCTTAAATTTTAACGTAAGTTAAAACATTGTCATAAACAAAGAGCATAAAATAAAACACCTTACTTCAAAAAATTGACCCTATCACACAAAGATATAACTTTATTATTTAATAATATTGATGTATAAATATTAATATAACATATACTAAAATTATATATCATATATTCATATTTTGATCTTCTAATTCAAACACATTAATCAATTAGATATTTTCTCTACTGTTTTAACTTTTAACATGAGTTAAAACCATGTCACATACAAAGAGCATACACTAAAGCACCTTACTTTAAATATCCTTTGTAAGTATCTTTGCCAATACAAAAGGTATGGACTAAATATTGATCTCTGAGATAATTCAATTGTACTTGAAACTCTCAAGTCACACTACACAACTACTTTTAATACCAGTTAATACTCTATCATAAATATCTTTAATAAATATATCTTCAGCATATACATTTTTTGCTTTATTAGAAACCAAAAAAAACACTTTTGATACTTATCAAATGTCTACTTAAAATCAATAAATACTATGCAAATGGTTTTTCTCCTGTACTCTCCATTAATTGTCTTGGCCAAAAAAGACTTCCATAGTAAATCTTCCTGGCTGAAAACCAAATCAATTCTCCAAAACATCTATAATTTTTCTAGACCTATATCCAATTACTTACTCTCAACCTAATTATATGACAAATAAATTTGATTCCTCTGTGCTTATCACAAAATCAAACATCTCATTGGCTCTTAAATATTAATAACAGAATAATCATTCTCCAATCGGTCACCGCATCCACTTACTCTTCATCATTCATTAAAATGAATAGTTGACAAAATCATTGTAATGCCCCATACAACTCTTCAAATCTCAATGGATATCTTATTGGAACAAAAACTCTTACCTTTATGCATCTTCTTTTAAGTTACATGCACTTCATTTTTTAGATTAATTTCTACATCATTTATTATGTTCATCATAATAATTTTTCTTCTGTCATTATTATTAACTAAGATCACAATATCTTTGTTTCCAAGGCATCTAACACTAACAAAATATCTAGATATATTATCACTTATATATTGTCTTGGTTATCTATACATCTAAATTTCTCCTTAATTAATACTAAACTTAATATTTAAAAAATAAAAATTATAATTTTTGCTTTGCTAGCTATAGCATTTATAAAGCTTCTAACATACTTACAATAGTATAAGCTTTAGTAGTATTCAATTTTATCATTATTTAAAAGCATTTTTCATTAATAACCTTTCATATCTCCTCAATCCATCATTAAATGGACAAATTTAAAAAATCTACAAAATCACTGTGCCATGTAGTGACACGGCACACAGGGCAACATCGTCATGCCACATGATGACTTTGCCACGTGGCGTTTATAATTTATTTTAATCAATATTACATATCATAAAAAATTATATATTATTCTTTCATTCTTATATTTATGTCAAAATCTTATCAAAGTGATCCTTTTGTTTATATATATATATATATATATATATATATATATATATATATATATATATATATATATATATATATATATATATATATATATAGATATTGTTTAATACATCCTTGTGGAAGAAGGGCCTTTTTTTTATTTTTATAGCAGACAGATCTTATATGTGCTTATTTATTCAAATTTTATCCATACCATGTCAGTGTTTTTCTATAGAAAGAATTGCATACATACTACTCAATTTTTATGTATTTATATATCTAACACTTAGAACTTCAATTTTTACATAGATGCCACCTTTCTTAGGTATAAAAATGATTATTAACATATATAATACATCTATCTATCTATATATATATATATATATATATATTACTTTATTTATACATGAAATGTGAATTTTACCTTTTTTTTTTAATTATAATAATAATATTTTTGATGTGACATGAAAGATTTAATCAATAAATATATTTTAAAAAATAAAATTTCGCCATTAGATATATAAATACATAAAAATTAGGCGACATGTATATAAATGCTCCCTTTTTTTTTTACATTTTAATTATTCATATAAATAAATTTAAATAAAAACATTGATTCAGGCATATTGAAGATCATGACTGAATTATGAATTGTTAACCACTTAAAATGTAGCAAATAAATAAATGAATATAACTAAAATTAAATAAATGAAAGAAATCATAACAGCTTTTGAAAACATAAACCAATTGCCTTGGGCATTAGCCCTTTTTTTTTTACTGTAACAGACCCAAAACTGCCTTTTAAATTTTAAAATTTGATGATTAAAAATTCAATATTAAAAAACCCAAAACTGCGTTTTTGTCAAATTTTAAGTTTTTTTTTTTGTAAACTTGTCAGGTTTTAAATATTAAATTTAAAAATGCTATTTTAAAATTTATCCTCATTAAATCTCCTGATCGATGTTTGGCTATTTCTAAACTCTCATAAAACTTCTATGATAATCCTATTAATGAAACTAGTCATTATAACTCAAATAACGTTTCTCTCAACAAAAAAATCCACTTGGATCTTTTAGCGATCTATCTTTACATATTAATAATTTATCAACTTCTAAATTTGATCGCCTAACTCTAGAGCAGTTATTTCTATTAGGGTTTTAATTATAATCTTAAGAGATACATTCATGAAGCTCATTTAGAATCATCATACAATACTTGCAAGAAAAATTTTCCTTTCTTTCAAGAAGAAACTTATGCGTGATCATGTTACTCTCTTTTTAAAGTGTGATGCTATTTCTAGATCGCTAAGCTTTTGTGAAATCAAGTATAGCTCTTTGTAATGCATTTCTATCTCATATTATGGATCATTTTATGGCTCATGCTATATATCAGTTTTCTTGTTAGTACTTAATGTATAAATAATAAAATATTATACTGCTTGCATTGCACACTGCACCTTTTGGCTTCTAACTTTCGTCTAACCGCTATATAGTATTCAATTTCTGTCATCCTTTAAAAGCACGTTTCATTTTATTATAAGCCTTCCCCCCTCATTCCCTCTTAAATCTCGCTAAAAGTCTATGACAATTTCTAGACTATCCTAATATTTCTACAATAATATTCTAATGAAACTAAAAAACACATCTCCAATAAGATTTGGCACAACTAAAGAATCTTCATTTTTATCTAATAGCAACATATCTTAAAAGATTAATAAATTTTCAAATGCCATCACCTAATCCTATAGCATTGATTACTTTTAGTTGTTTTCCTTTAACTATAAGATATCCGGAACCACGACTTTACATTATGGGATTAGACTCTCTTCTAGGATCACTTTACAATCCTAACACATATTTTTTCCTTTTCTTCCAAAAAGAAATTTACTCGGGATTCTATGACCACTTATACGAGAAACTAAATAGCCTTCTCATTTCTTAAATATATGCTCGCAATTGCTAGATCATTGGCTTTTGTGAAATCAAGTGCAGCTCCTCCGTAGCAATTTTATCTCATATTATGAATTTATAATACCCTGAAGTAGCGTTAGATATTGTTATAAAAAAAGAATTCCGAACTGATCTAAAAAAGCTAATACAAATGATACCTTTTGCAGAAAAAAATTTTATTAGAGAAGATTTAATTGGACACGCTAGTAAAGTGATGGAAGATTTTAGAAGCATTCATGGTGGCTACAGTTTTGGAGTCATTAATGAAGGACATTAGATTTGCTTTAACATATGATTTTGTTATTGCTAATATTTTATTTTAAAAATAAATGAGCATATTATTACTTATAAAAATGGATCTAATAAAACAAAAATTGATTATTTTCTTATGAGGAAAAAAAAGATTTTTGAGAGTGTAAATATTGTAAGGTCCGTCCAAATGAAAATTTAAGTACTCAACATCGATTATTATTTTGGATTTTAAGATAAATAGTTATAAAATAAAGAATACAAGAAAATATTATCATAGAATTACAGGGAATACTAAAAGATACAAATAAAATTATTTTTATCAGTAAACTTCAAGATGGGTTGTTCATGAGGAAGCGGATTCTATGTGGGAGAAAGTAGCAAGCATTATTAAACAAGTGGAAAAGGATCTAGTTGGAGAATCAAAAGAAAAAGTTTTTACAAATAAAAAAAGTTGGTGATGGAATAATAATGTGCAAGAAATGCTAAAGTATAAAAAGCTGTGCTATAAAAATTGGTTCAAATGCAAAAACTTAGAGAACTAAGAAAATATAAGATGTCTCGTAGAGAGTCTAATATGATAATTTGTAATGCTAAAAATTATGTTTTTAGTGATCTTTAAAATATATTAGATATTAAAGATGGTAAACAATATATGTATAAACTAGTTATACAAAGAGAAAAGAAAAATAAAATTTAATTCAAGAAAAATATATTAAAGATGAAATCAAAAAGTACATTTCTTAGAGAAAAATATTTAACATAGTGGGTGAGCTGTGTTGATAAACTTTTCAATGATGTTTCTGAAAAACGATCGACCTTAAGGATCTTAATATCGTTAATAATAATAAAACGTTTTATTTTTACCGCCATATTAATAAAAAAGAAGTTGATGAGGCTTTAAAGAAAACTAATGGTGGAAAATCAATAGGACCCGATGATATCTCAATTGAAGTGTGCAAATATTTAGGAGCTTTAGGAGTTTCTTGACTTACTAAACTCTTCCATATTATTTTAAATAGTAAAAACATGCCTGCGTGAAGGAAGAGTGTTTTGGTCCCCATTTTTAAGAATAAAGGGGATGCACAAGAGTGTGCAAATTATAGAGGAATTAAGTTGATGTGTCATACTTTAAAATTATGGGAGAGGGCAACTGAATATAAGTCAAGGCGTGATACAAAGATTTCTCATAATCAATTTGGATTTATGTCAAGCAGGTTACCATGGAAGTTATTCATTTATTGAGAGGTTTGATGGAGAAGTACAGAGAGAAAAAAGGGACCTACATATGATTTTTATTGATTTAGAAAAAAACATATGATAAGGTTCTAAGAGAAGTTGTTTGGAGAGTTCTAGATAAGAAAGGTATTGATATGGCTTATATTCAAGTCATTAAAAATATGTATACTACAGTTGTTACTTGTGTTCGAACAGGAGGCTAATTGACCAAGTAATTTCCTTTTTCAATTGGATTAGATCAGGGGTCAACTTTAGGTCCGTATCTTCTTTATTTAGTTATGGATGCTCTTATTGTACATTTACAGAGAGATGTACCTTGGTGTATGGTTTTCACCAATGATATCATTCTTGTGGATAAGACTAGAGAAGTCGTTTCTTTTCTGCAATCTTCGTTTCCTTAAGGTGTTCCTAATGGTGTCTATGACTTCTCAATAGCCAATCTACCTCTCAAAATGTAGATTAATGTTTTATTTTTCTTTTGCTTTTCGTGGTATTAGTAAAAGCAGCTCTCATTTGAATTTTCCCAACGCTATATTGCAATTTTTTTGTTGTTTGCTTGCTAGTTTTGGCTCCAAATGGTATCAAATTGGTATCAAAGCAAGTGCTTAGAGGAATAGCAGCAAAGAAAGTAGATGTGCTGGAAGGAGAGGTAGGGGAAATCAGATCGCATATAGAATAAATGTTTGCTGCCATAGAAGATATGTTTTTTCCATGAAAAACTGAATAGAGGGCCGACTCGAAAGGTTTCTTTCATGGAGAATTGACTGAAGAGCTGATTCGAGAGCCTTAGGGAGATGATTAAAATTTCCATTGGGATGCAATTCAAGACCGCATCGATAACTCAAATTGCAAATCCTAAACAAGGGTTAATCAGAGAATTTTTTCTCAAATGGAAAGAGAAGAAAATAGAACGAGAGAACCAAGAGAAGGAAAGCATCTACCATCAAGAGCTTCCCCCATAGGACTTTGAGAGGCTATGCGGTAGAAACTTCTGATTGAGAGAGGTGAGCCGAAAACTAAAGGGGTTATATGAAGGGCAATGGAGGAGCACGAAGATGGAATGAGAGAATTGGGAGTGGGGTATGGTTATGACCAAAGGATGGAGTATCACCCTAGACACAGGGGGGAACATCGAAGAGAGAGGAAGTAGGGGAGGCAAAGCAAGGGTGAAGAAATTGAAAATGCCAATCTTTGAACTGAAAGATACATATGGGTGGGTGTATTGAGTGGAGTGATAGTTTGCAGTAAATGGGTTAACTGGGGAAGGGAAGCTCAAGGCGGCAGGATTATGTCCGAGGATGAAAGCGATTTGATAGATTCGTTCATGGGAAGAATTTAAAGATTGCTTGTTTGAACGTTTCCGAGTCATTTGGGAATGAGATCTAGACAAGCAATTATATGATTTGACTCAAAAGAAGGCGGTCACAAAATACAAGGAGGTTCTAGCTATTGTTGGGGGTTGAGGTGTACTTCTGCAGCAAAACTAGAGGTGAACTTCTTGAAGAGCATAAAACCTAACAGCTAAGCAGTCCTCTGAGGAAGATGATGGAGTTAACCTTAAAAGACATGAAACAGATGAAAAAAACCAGCAAATGTGGCACCACATCAGGATTCTATAAGAGTGCCTCGACGAGCATGAAAACGAGGATCCTGATGTGTTGTTTCAGAAAAACGAGTCAAATCAGAGGAATACGAGGACCCGTCTCGGGAGCCAATTCAAGCATCTCACTGAGGCAGATGTGCAAAATAAGAGAGCAAAAGGGTGATGTTTCTGATGTGATAAAAAGTAAGCCCCCAACTACCATAGCAAGGAGTGCGCGCTTTAGGTCTTTTTAGTTGGTGAGGAGGGAAGATAGATAATGAGGAGTCAGAGGTAGACACGATGGAGGAAGGGGAGTATTTGTACTTGAATGTAGCAAAGGTATCCCTCAATTCAGCAATGAAATTTACTCTGAATCACGCCATAAAGGTGAGGGGACAGACCGACGAGCAGCCAATTATGGTATTGGTGGATAGTGGGGCCAACATAATTTCATTTCAAGTCAGGTTGTGGATCAACTAGAGTTTGATCTGGTAGATATGAGAAGCTTTGGGGTTATGATATGGGTAGGAAAGGTGGAAAAAAAGTCTAGAATTTGCAAGGGATTGGTTCTGACAATACATGACCTACAGGTGATAGAGAACTTCCTTCCCTTGGACTTGGGAAACACTAATGTTATCTGGGGATCAAGTGATAGCAGACGCTTTAGGAGATGAAAGTAAACAAGAAATCGCTAACGACGGAGTTTAAGGTAGAGGGTATGAAGGTGGTGCTGAAAGGATTATTGCCACTAAAGTTTCTTACAACAGTTTCCCAACAACTTTCAGCAATCGAGAGGATTATTGCCACTAAAGGAGCGCGAGCACGTCGTTACCTTAAAGAAGGGTGTCTCTCCTATCAATGTCAGACCATACTACTATCCATAGATTCAGAATGATGAGATAAAGAAATTGATCTAAAAGATGCTCGGAGCTGGGATTATCAGGCCCAACGTGAGCCCCTTTTCCAGTTCAAACCTATTGGTAAAGAAAAAAGATGGTATTTGGAGATTTTGCATGGATTATCAAGCATTAAACAAAGAAACTATATCAGACAAGTTTCCTATATTTGTGATTGATGAGTTGTTATATAAGCTTTGCAAGGCGGTCCTTTTCTCGAAAATTGATATTGTCAGGGAACAACCAAATCAAGATAAATCTAACTGATGTGCACAAGACAGAGTTCAAGACACATGAAAGACATTACAAGTTTGTTTGGCCTCTCCAACGCTTTGACCACATTTCAGTCCCTCATGAAACGGGTTTTTCAACCTTCCCTTAGAAAATTCATCTTGATCTTTCTCGAAGACACTATAATCTACAAACAAACAGAGATAGAGCATGTGAGGCACCTGATGACAGTCATGGAGATATTGAGAGAGCACTAATTGTACGCCAACTTAAAAAATGTTTCTTTACAAAGTTATAGGTGGAGTACTAAAGGCATGTGATGACCAGGGCGGGAGTTGCAGCGGACTAGTCCAAGATGAAGGTTATGGAAGACTAGCCTTTACCAAGGAGTTTGAAGGAGTTAAGAGGGTTCTTAGGTCTCACCGAATACTACCAAAACTTCATGAGGGGTATGGCACGATAATATTGGCATTGACAAAGTAGCTAAAGAAAGATCTTTCAAGTGGAGGGAAATAACAACAAGAGCCTTTGAACATCAAAAGAGAGCCATGACCAATGTTCCGGTATTAGCACTTCCAAACTTTCGTAGACTATTTTTGGTAGAAACGGATGTGTGTCAATTGTATTCTTCAGCTAGATGCTTACAGCTAAGGTGAGGCTCAAGTCATTGTACAAGCAGGAGTTGATGACTATTGTCTTGACCATTCAGAAGTGGCAGCCATACCTATTGGAGCGACAATTTCTAGTCAAGACAGATCATAGGAGCTTAAAGTATCTTTTAGAGTAGAGGATGGTGACTGAGGAGTAACAGAGGTAGCTATTCAGGTTTCTAGAATATAATTTTGAGATTTAGTGCTGACCAGGATAGGAGAATAAAGCTGCAAATGCAATGTGATAAAGGTGGAGCCCCAACTGATATCATTATCGACACCCTTGGTCATAGATTGGGGCTCCCGGAGACGTGAGACGTGAGAGCGAGCAGGATGAAGGGATGAAAAAAATACAGGCAGAGTTGCTACAGGAACCAAATAATCGCCCTAGAAAAGCAATAAGGTAACAGCGACTACCCTAATAGGGGTGATTTCTGTTGCTAAAGGAATAAAAGTGTATCCCCAAACTCTTGCAGGAGTTTCACGACAATGAAATTGGGGGACAATCGAGGATATAGAAGACAGTCATCTACCACAAGAGCTTTATTTGGTGGGGATGCACAGAGACGCATAATATATGATGGCAATGTGCGATGCGTGCCAACAACACTAGTACTTGACCAATGTGTTGGGTGGGTTACCACTGCCTTTAACTTTATCGAAGAAGATTTGGGAAGAAATGACGATGAATTTTATAGAGGGGTTGCCACAATCTGAAGGGTTTGCAGTAATCTTGGTGATTGTGGGTCGCCTGAGCAAGCATGCACATTTCATTCCATTATGACACCCCTACATTGTGGTCTCAGTTGCTACGGTGTTCATACAGAAAGTGATCTATGTCCGCGGAGTGTCGGAATCTATTGTATCAAATAGGGAAAAAGTATTCCCCAACCAATTCTGGAAGGAGATGTTCAAGTTACAATGAACAGTCTTTAAGAGAAGCACACCATAGCATCCTCAGGCCATCGACCAAACGGAGTCAACAGGACTGTGGAGACATACCTATGTTGTTTTGTATTATATACGTCGAAGCTTTGGGCAAGTAAATTGTGTGGGCAGAATATTTGTATAATACTTCATATCAAACAGTGGCATAGAACAACCCTTTCAAGCTTCTATATAAGCGGGGTATACCTCACCTGATACATTATGGGTACAGTAATACACCGGTATCTAATGTAGAGTAGTACTTGGAAGAGGGGCGGAATATTAGTGGAGTTTAAGGGGCATCTACTAAGAGCTCAATAGATCATAAAGAGGTAAGTTGATGGACAAAGAACAGAAATATAATTCAAACTTGGGGGCATAGTTTACATTAAATAGAGGCCCTACAGGCAGAAGGCATTGATCTAGCGGAGGAGCGAGAAACCTTGTCAATGATATTTTGGATCCTATGAGATTACAACACGCTTTAGGGCAGTGACGTACCTTTTGAGGTTACCACCATCATCAGCACTACATCCAGTCTTTCATATTTCACAGCTGAGGCGTGCTATCGAAGATCATACACCCTCTTCACTACCTCCAACACTAACATAGGGCATGGAGGTGATTCTGGAACTTTTGGAGGTTGAAGGAGTGAGCCAAAGAGCGGTTCGAGCAAAGGATGTACTGATTAAGTGGAAGAATCTTCTAGTTTATGAAACGATGTAGAAACTGTATAAGGTGATCCTGAAGCAGTTTCCATCATTACACTTTAAGAATAAAGTGCTTTTTAGGAGGAGAATATTGATACATCTGCTGTTATGCCGATCTAAGAAGGACCAACTTTGTCTCCTGCTACGTAGGTCGAGGAGAGACCAGCTCTGCCAGTTGTTGTGCTGAACTAGGAGGGACTGGCTTGGATCGAGTATGGTAACCCGACCAGACTACCCAAGGGAAAAAGGTGGGACCCTCCTGTCACGAGAAGACAATTGATCACACATAAGAGGGAAAGGAATGGGGGGAATTTGGGGGAAAGTTTGAAGGGGTCTTAAACAGTATTTATGAGGTCTAAGTAGCGACGGTTTGTGGAAGGTTTTGTTTTCTACAGTCTTTGCTTTCGTGTGTTGTTCTTAACGGTGTCTAAAATTTGTGGTGAGCCAATCAACCTCTCAGAAAATAGATCAACATTGTATCTTTTTGTTTTCGTTGTTACTAGTAAAATCAACCCTCATTTGAATTTTTTCGTATCTCTATTACAATTTATTCGATGTTTTTCTGCCGATTTTGGTTCCGAATCGTATCAGTATGTCAATGCTAGTTTAATAAATTATTAAATAAGCGATCTTTATGAAAAAAATATTATGAAAGAGCTCAATATAATTAATATATTTTGGAATGATTCAAAGAGGTTAAGTAAAATTAGCTCCATACTAGATGCATAAAGTTATGTTTGTATGTATAAGAAACAAATTGATATCTAAAAATTGAAAGGAACATAACAATGATTTGGTCAATAGAACTTTTTCATTTTTGAAACCTAAAAGGAAACCATATAAATGAAAAAGAAACATTTTGATGCCATATATGACGCCATTGGAGAGCGTAATACAACACGAGCTTAGAAAAATTATCTCAATTTCATATAACCGATTAAGCTTAATTCATAGAAAATATATCACAGAAATAATATGTTAAGAAAATTATTGAAAATTTATAGAACACAAAAATAAGATCTTTGTACGGTTAATTTTGAATTTGAAAATGCATGTGAATAAGTACAAAGCAAATTGAATTGCAGACATTATGATAAAAATATACATTAAATAGAACATATGCTTGTAAAAATTATCTCAATTTTATACAACCAATTAAGTTTTACTCGAAGAAAATAGATCAAAGAAAAAATGTGTTAAGATATTAATGAAAATTTAGAGAAAGCAAAAATAAGATCTTCATACGATTATTATTGATTTTGAGAATGCATGTGAATAAGTACAAAGAGAATTGAATTGACTGACATTAGGATAAAAATATATATGTAGTATGTTGGCGTTATTAAATAAATGTGTGAAGAAACATTAATTAGTACTAGAATAAGTAGTGGAGTGATCCATGCATTTTAAATTATTTTACATTAAAGGTAGGTATTGAATCCATATTTTTTTATATTTATTATAGTAATGTTTATAAAGGATAATCTAAACATGGTACCATAATGTATGCTCTTGCAATAAACATATAATTAAAATAAGTGAAAATTAATAATGGAGGAAATGTTTAGAAGACAAAACATAGAATTAGTAGAATAAATGTTGAATAAAAGATATGTGATTTTAGTGAATGTTAAATTAATAATTGTTATTCAATATAATTAAAAGATAACATGTCTTGACTTGATAGATTTAAGTATTTTCGATCAAATATACAAAATAATGGAGATATAAATAAGGATAAATTCTAAGGTTAAGGTTAGGTGGTTAAAATCAAGAACTATTATAAGTGTTTTTTGTGATAGGAGTGCATCAAGGAAACTTAAATGTGAGTTCTATAAAATTGCAATTAAAACTACAATAGTGTGTGGATTTGAATGTTTAGTAGTAAAATAATCCTTAATTTATTTTGAGCATAATAAAATTTGAGAATGTTGAGATATATGTGCGAAAAAATTAAGATAAAGTAAGGAATCATTATATTAGGGGATGGATGGAGTATCATTTATTGAAGATAAGATAACTGAAAATCGATTTAGTTGGTTTAAACATGTAAACAAAAAGTAAAAACATAACCAGTGGACAAGTACATATAAATTAGTGTCAAGGGGCTAGGAATGTGAGGAGGTAAACCTAAGATTATATAGATAAGTTGTGCAAAATAGTTTATGAAAAATAGGCTTAAATCTTTAATAGCATTCACCAAGAATGAATGAAAAATAATAATTAACATAGCTAACCCAAATTGTTGGGATAAGGGTAATGATAATGACAAATAACAAGTTCAATATGCTAAAATATAACTTACTACTGGTATGCTAACATCGGGTCAAAAAAAAAGCATCATACCCATATTTTAAAGTTCACCAAGCTCAGTTTATATAATAATAAAGAAGTAAGATTATCATAAAATCATGTTCATGTCCACCCACATAAACCAGGGAAGTACAAAAATGGGAAAACAAAACTTAAAAAACGAAGTACACATGTATTGCTTGAGAAATTAAAATGACAAATAAGGAAAACCATCATAAGAGAAATTGTCCTTTCAACAAATTTCCAAATAAAACCAAATCTGTTGGCCAAGACTACAAGAAATATCCAAAAACATAATTAGAGAAAGAAAAACGGAATATTATAGCAAATAAATCAGAACAAATTTTCAATTTTAAAGCAGAATTGAAGTTCTAAGTCACAGCAACTGGCATACATGCACTTGAACTAAGCTAACATAGGAAAACGTACACAACATACAGAACAAGACATCAGATCAATAATGCTTTTTAATACATCTAACCTCAAAAAAAGAGCTAGAGTGAAGATCCATGGAATGCGTTATTGACCTATATTATCCTATGTTCTACAGCAGAATCATAAATGGTACTTAACTTCAAGTCATCATATTGCCGGTAGTATAAATGATAAACTCCACGCGGAATACGAACAGAGAAATAACATTTTATAAATGATCGAGTTCATATACCTTAATGCCCGTAGAAAGGTGCCAACCCACTTGCTCCCAAAGAACCAATTCCTGACTGAGGCCTCATAGCTACAGATGATGCTGAATTCTGGTAAGCTCCAATACCCTGCAGCGCTGCCAGGGAACCATAATTCCCAATTACACTCGGGCTTATACTGTTCACACCAAGCCCAGATGCCCTATTTGCTGATCCAACCGGTCCAATGGCATAAGACTGTGGAGGAATGCCAGCACCTCCAACTGTGTAAGGTTGCTGAGGAATACCAGCACCTCCCACACTCAAAGCAGGAGACAACGCAGCTACTGGATTAAGCAGGCTAACCCCAACACTCGGTCCAATCACTGTCGTTGGTGCTGGGGTCAATTTCTGCCCAATCAAAGCAGCTGCAGGAGCATAACTAAGAGCGAAATCATTTGCCTGCCGCCCAATAGGCACGGTTTCCGAAGCAACCGCTGGTGCAATCTGGGTATTATTGATCTTATTAGACCCTTCAAATGCCTTCCTGCAGTGCAGCTCACAGCCCTCAAAATACTTCGTTGGCTCTTCCAAAGCTTTATTTAACCCCTCCACAGTCTTGTAGATAAAAAGTGCGTAGCCACGAAGCTTCCCCGTTGCCGGATCGTACCCAAGCGGTCCCTGCTCGATCTCTCCAAATTTCGCGAAAAATGCAAGGAGGCGTTCAGGATTAACGTTGCTTCCCAAACTGCCTACGTATAACTTCCTGCCGGTGACCTCCGAGGGGACCTGCCCAGCTCCAGAAGTGTGGCCCAAGTAAGCGAGCTGGCAGTGAGTAATGCGGCCACCAATCTTCTTTAAGGGCTCCTTGGTAGCGCGCCGGGCCGCAGAAAGGGAGCTGAAGAGTATGAAACCGTACCCTTTGCATCGTCCGGTGGCGTGATCGGTGACCACCTTGCATTCATCCATCTTGCCAAAGGGGGAAAAGGCCGCGGCTAAGGTCTCGGAGGTGACGTCCCAGCCGAGACCATGGACGAAAATATTGCGGTGCACGGGATCGGCCTCAGCCTTCTTGACCACGCGGGAGAGAAGGGAGGGATTCTTGAGGACGGCCTCCTGGATCATTTCGATCAATTGGTCCTTGCCGAAAGGCTCGAGGAGCTTGCGGATTGATTCTTTGCTTGAGAAATCCTCCGCTTCGTCCTCATCTCCCTCTAACTCATCTTCATCAACATCTTCCTCTTCATCTTCATCTCCTTCTTCTTCTTCTTCTTCATCTTCATCAGCATCTTCATGTTCGTTCTCTTCTTCTTCCTCCTCACTTATTTCCTCCTCCCCGTCGGGGGATTCGCTAGATGGTTGTTCGTCCTCTGACTTCACCTCTATAACATGGGTTTCGAGCTTTCTCTTCCTCGCCATCAGTTCTAGGGTTTTTTTTTTTTTTTTTCGGCTAGAATCGCACCAGGAAGAAAAAGGAAAGGGGATATAATAGAAGACGAAGATCAAGCGGGTTCGGATTTAATACGTAATTTTTATAAATTTATATACCTATTTAAATTTTTACTCCCCCATGGGTTAATTGGGAGCAAAGGTATCACTCTTTTGCACGCAGGCTACAACTTATAAGCTCACCCCTGCATGGACAGCTTTCGGCCGATTCATTAAGTTAAAGTGTTGACCACACGAATAAATGTTTTCAGCTTATTTTGACTCCAAATAATACTACTAATCAATTATATATATATATATATATATATATATATATATATATATATATATATATATATATATATATATATATATATATATATATATATATATATATATATATATATATATATGATGAATAGTATTTTTAAAAAAATTAATTGACTAAAAGGTACAAAAATTTATAATCAATTAAAAATATTAATTAAGAAAATAGAATAAAAATTATTAAATTAAATTCAAATGATGATTTAAATCTTGCCCCAATTTTTAACATCTTATGACTATCTGATGAGGGTTATCAAAACGACTCTTTGTTCTTGAACGGCTCGTTTGACTCGCTAAACAAAAGAGTCAAACGCAAACACACTTTTAGAGCTCAAAATATAAACGAGTCAAACACTTGTATTGGGCTCGTTTACACCCCTAGGTGGAGCTAATTGTATTATTTGTTCAGAGGAGATCCTCAATTTTTCTTAAAAATTCAAATCTATAATATCATATCTAAAATAATAATAATTTTTTTTTGAACTAAAATATAGCTAAATTTAATTTATAAATATCAATATTTCTCATATGACCTTTATACAAATATTCTTCTTATCTATAGGCTAAAAACACCAAGTGCCATATAAATATGAAGACTAGGTGTGAGATATATGAATACACAAGAATTGTATGCTATGTATGTAAAATTCTCTTTATTTTATCATAGTGATGCTCTTAAGAAATCCACTATATATCTTGGTTAGTGATCAGCTCCTATTTGACTGGTTAAATAGCTGGTGTTCGATTTGCTCATTAAACAAGCTATCACAAGAAGAACAATGTTTTTTAGCTCGATTTATAAACAAGTCAAACATGAACAACAACATTCGTTCATTTTCACCACATTTTGACTCGAAATAATCAAATAATTAATAAATAATACATAAACTTTTAATCTTGTTCAATTTGTTCATTTACTAGCCCGTGTTGAATAGATATTCTTGATTTTGCCTGATATTGACACATTTCTTTGATCTTCTAAATTGTTACACTAGCTTGAATCTCAATGGCTTGTTGAAACTTTGTTGATATATTGGAATTTAAACTTGTCATTGTAGTCAAGGAGTTCAATTAAATTGTTTTTGTTAGATACTCAATGATCACAGCTTAGTTTTGCCTTTTTTTTTTTGCATGTGAACAATCATTTTCTCAAATAGTCTTGTATGGAGTCAATTGATTAGACAAATGGGATATTTTTTAGCTCATTTTGGTTGTCAATGCTTTTTGTCTTTATTATATTGTTTTTTTTCTCATAGTTTTTTTTTCTTTTGCTATTATTTTTAGCAATATGTTATGATTATTATTTTTTCTTGTATAATATAATTCAGTTGGGTGTGTCA
>NEWO01000138.1:1228137-1240679 GCA_003013225.1 Phalaenopsis aphrodite
GCTTAGCAGCCTCCCAACCACACTCACAAGATTGATAATTTGATATTATGTATTGGACCAAAGTTTCTGCATCATATCTATGTACCTTAGAGGCACATTATGTAAAAATTTATCAACCTAGCCCAATAAATAATACATTTCCTTCATAAAAATGGGTGGGCTATTCATTATTGTGCTATTTCCCTCACACACACACACACACACACACTCTCTCTCTCTCTCTCTCTCTCTCGCTCTCTATCTCTCTCTCTCCCCCCCTTGCCTAATGCTCTATTTCTTGGGTGAGTCTACCAGACAAATTTAGATTCAACTTCCTAAAAGAAGAATTAGTGGGAGGTAAGTCATTGAGGGAACTCCCACCGACGAGTTCGGCATCAAAACCTCTAACTTATCATCAATCATGAAAAGGGACCTCCTCAACATATCGTGGATCAAATCCAATGATTCTGATGTTCTTGTTTCTTCCGTCAATTTTTTTTTTCTTTTTATTGACTTCGTTTTTTACGTCTCACCCGACGAACAACACGATCTGATCCAAAGAGGAACCAACAACCTGACTTTATCAGCAGGCTACAATCCACAACTATTAGCAAAGACACAAACTCTCAAAGAGCAAAATTAAATCCAAGACGATGAAACCAAATCTCATAGATTTGTATTTGATAATTGGGGGATCAGAAATCTAGGGTGTTTATTTATAGCATTAAATATTTGTTGTTGAAGGATTTGCTTGCACTAAAGTTTGTTTGTCCTTATTATAACCATCTTTATCAATGAGCAAGAAAATTAGAGAACTTTAATATGTACATCAAGAACAAGTCATCGTGGATCTCGAGGACACCGCAAGGGAAAAGAGGAAAGAGAGGCATGACCCATTGAAGCCTATCGGAGACAACCCAAGATCATCACATTGTAACAAACCACTCCTTCAAAGAGAATAGGAAACAAAAGACACATTATCCCAAGAAGGCTCGGCAAAATCATATTTGCTTAGAGAAAGAAATCGCTTTCAACCCGGCTTAGCAGCCGCCTAACCGCACTCTCAGAATTCATAGTTTGTTATTATGTATTAGACCAAAGTGCCCCCGTCGTATTCATGCACCCTCAAGGCACAATATGCAAAAATCTATCAACTTAACTCAATAAATAAACGGCTGCCTCCATAATCGGGGGGACTATCCAATATTGTGTTATTTCCTCTCTCTCTCTCTCTCTCTCTCTTTCCTTATCTAGCACTCTATTCCTTAGGTGTGTCTCCCAGATAGATTTAGATTCTACAACTTGTTTGTTCCCTTTTTTTTATGATCAAAAGTATGTCCTTGACGTTCTTTCTCATTCAAATTCCCTTTCTAGGTCACCCTTGCTTTTACAAAACTAAAGATAGAAAGGTAAGACATAACATGAAGAAAAGATAAGAAAAAAATAAAAAGAATAGTCATAAAGGTATTTATAAAAGAATTTCCTTGTAACATAAACCAAAGAAAAACAGTTCAAAGTAAATCAGATCATGCTTGACATGAGAAAATATATGATAAAGATCACATAGAAAATTCCTCAAAACCAAACCACAACACTAAAGTAAATTTATTCTATTTTGGGTTCAACCGACTTCAAACGATGATGTATCATCGTGATTAATTATATCTTAGAGAAAAAAAAAAACCAGAAAGTCTCATGATAAAAGGTGTTATGTTTGTTTTAAGTGATTTTCTACAAACCCGTTTTATGTAAAACTTTTTATTTTGGACTTTCATTCATGAAAAATAGTATTATATAAAAAATTTTCATCGAAGCATTATTTTCAAAATGAATTATACAAGTATATCCAGCTATAAAAAATTTTCAATTGAACACATTTGTGCCCAAAGCAGATTTCGTTTGGAAGTCCGTTAAAGCTACAATAAATTTGGTTACCACCTTACATAATAAAAAAAATCATGATAATTTACTCAAAAATCAACTTAAATCAAAACTAAACTTCAAATAAAGTAAATTTGAGCTAAAAATACTAAATTTAATCAATCAAATCCATTAAAAATTCTTGTACAAAATTCACCAAAATTTTCTCTCACAGGGTGAGGACCACACTTTGACGTTAAATATCTTAAGATTGGATCTGCCTTGACCAAAACCAACTTTACTGACATAATCTTCTTATTTTTTTAGATAAATGAGCCATAATAATTTTTTTGTCCATAACATCTCATTACCACCTTTGAACTTTGAATTAACATATCTTGAGATAGAGACTGATTTCGCCATTGCAGTCTTTATAGTTTTCTATTCCAAATGAGCTAAAGCTATCCTTTTTGGTTTCAACCACTATAACAACCCATTTTTTAAATTTCCTCTATTTCTTTATTTTGAATTTTGGAGTAATTTTCCACCTTTCATCCATAACTTCTCCCTCCAAACTTTTTCCCCCTATCCCTCTTCAAGTAGCAAAAAATTCTCATTCTTCAATCTTTTCTTTATGTAAAAATTTCCCTTCCCCCATTTATTTCCCTCTCTTATTTTCTCCTCCCTTAAGCCAAAATTCTCACTCTTTCCCCTCTTCTTTTTCTTCATTCACTCAATGAAGGAGGTTTACACTTCAAGCAAAGCAAGGTATATGTTATTCTCTTTCTCTTTGATTTAATTTGTTTTACATGCATGAATTTGAATTTTTTTTCATGTGAGGAATGTAATATGAATCTTACATTTCCACACTCTCCCTCTCCTTCTCTTTTCTCCCATGGACAAATACCCCCTTTATCTTACTCTCTCCATTTTTCTAACCATAGTTAAACCCGCTATTCCTTTTCCCTCTCCTTCTCTTTTTCTCCCTTGGCTAAACCTCACTGATTTCACCAATTCTTTCTCTTCTTCTTCCATGACCGAACCCCACCTTTATCTCTCACTCTTTTCTTTTTCCAAGACACCCCTCTATCTCTTCCTATCTCCTCGCTTCTTCCCAGGCCAAAACCTAACACAGACACACACAATCCTCTTCCTCACTTCTCCCTTAGCCAAAACCTCAAACCAATTTTACAATTCTCTCCCACACTTCTCCCTTAGCTGAGAGCTCACACCAATTTCAAAATGTCTTCCTAACCTCTCCTTTAGTCAAAACCCCACACCAATTTTGCCTTCTCTTCCCCGCTTCTCCCTTAGCCAAAACCCCAAACCAATTTCACAATTCTCTCCCTCACTTCTCCCTTAGCCAAAACCACACACTAATTTCATCATCTCTTTCTCACTTCTCCCTTAACCAATACTTCACATCAACTTTATCTTCTTTCCCTCAATTCTCCCTTAATTGAAACCCTAGCCCTAGTCCCCTCCTTCTTTCTTTTTTCTTTCTTTGTTATAAAAACTCTCAACACAACCCCCTCCTTCTTTCTTTTCTTTATTTGGCCAAAAACCCGTTACCATATTCTCCTCCTTCTCCCTTTCTTTCCCATGGACAAAAACCCCCACTTTCCTCTTCTTTTTCCTCCTATCGTCCTCTTGGACAGATACCCAACCTTCCTCACATTCTTCTTTCTTCTTCCCTATGGCCAAAAACCCCACTTTCCTCTTCGTCTTCCTACTTTCTTTCGCATGGCAAAACCATCACCTTCATCCCCTTCTTCCTCCTTTCTTCTTCATGGCCGGAAATTATGTACACACCCAAATCAACACTCTCTCATTCTTTCCTTATCTTGTCACATACTCATTTAATTTATCACATGCTTTACTTCATTAAATTAAAAAGGTTTCACATATATGTATCATCGGTCCTATCCTCTCTCATTATTGAGGATCCTTGAGATAGGAGATACTATTCCAAATCTCACTTTGTGTCCCTCGCTTAACACACATAAACAATGTCATCATTGCCCTAGGCACCTAGAAAAAAAACCTACACAAGCCTGATGAGGCATATGCAGAAAAATATTCTCAATTGCTCATAAAAATTTAAATTCCTTATCCAAGATTCAAATCCTTAAGCATTAGGTTATTAGTGTAGGATAAGTAGTGTATGGTATTTTTTTAGAATTGTGAATTAGTGGGTCTTGTGTCATATCTTAGTGGATTCCTAAAGTTTTAGAGATTATCCTCTTCAACAAAGAATAATAGGTCTAAATGTTCCTTAAAATGTTTAAAAGACTGTAAAAGTGCTTAAGGTATGACCTTAAACATCATTTAGAATCCTCTGAGTCATTTTGAGTTCATTTAGACTCATTATTTTGTTGAATGGATCATTCCTAGTTGATTTAGTTGTAATATTTTAACTTATGCTCAATTAACTTTAATGCTTTAATTAGCCCGTGAGTAGGGTGACTAGACATTCATTTGATGCTTCACTTAGGAATTATGTGGGTGGACATCTTGGAATTGAGCTTGTAGTGTTTGGGAAATATTTATAACTGATTGTATTATCTTTCCTAAACCTCGTTAAGTAATGTTGGATCAAACTTAGTTCACCATCAAACTCTTAAGCCTTCATTGTTAGAATAACAATTTTGGAAAAGGTTGAGTGGGATGAACTTAATCCTTGTCTAAATTTTAACCATTGGAATAAGGCTTCCTGATTAGTTAATTATTATCTTATTAACACAAGCCCTTCACACTAGGATCATCCAATTTAATTAGCTTCTAAACCACAACAATTTAGAAATTACATTTTTACCCTTTTATAGAAAATGGAATGGGTTGGTTTTTTCCCTCTTAATCCTCTATGTTTCAATTATTTTAGGGGTTAAATATAATCAATATTACCCAATTACCATCCAGTTTAGCTTAAATCTTAATTAAAATCTAAAATTTTGTAATTACCATTTTGCCCTTAAGGCCCTCCACTTTATAATTCTTTAAGTTTAACCCAAATGACTTTAAAACTTTGTTAGTACTATACTCATGAGTTAATTAAAATAACAGAGGATTATTTTTATTTTATTAATTTTTATTTAATTGTTAACAATTATTTTAGTCCAAAAGTAGGGATTTTCAACAATAATTACTATAACCAAGCAAAATAAATTTTTCGCCCTTAAAACAATTCTTGGATGTTCATTTAGGTTAGTGGACCACCAGGCATAATTTTTTTGAATTTTTGAATTATATTTTATTTTTTACAAATTTTTAATTAATTTTTATGAATAAAAAAATATAAAATATATTTTATTTCAAAAAGACATTTTATAATTTTTATAAGTCTCTCTAACTTTAGCGAACTAAGAAAAAATTAATTTCATATTTTAAAGAAAATTAATTTAATTATTAAAAATACTTTTTACACCCTTAGAAATTTATAAACACATCTTTAGGTTATTCTCTGTAATTAGGGTAATATTTAAGACAATTTGGAGTAATTTTCATATATTTTTTGGAATTTGATATATTTTTTATTATTAAAATTAGGAAAAATAGCTTAAAAATAAAATTTTTATTTTAACTTCAATTTTACTTTTGTTAAGTTCCTCTGGTCACAAGGAACAACACAAAAAAATAGTTTTCAGATTTTTATTTTATTTATTATAATTATTTTAAACCAAAATTATTTTTTACTTAGAAAATAGTTTTTTGTAGTAAAAATAACTCTTCTGACCTTCAAACTTTTACAGACGTCTCCTAATATCATTATCTACAACTTGGCCTATTTTGGTGATTATTTGAATTATTTTATATTTTTCTAATTTTAAATGATTTTTATTAATTTTAAATAAGAAAAATGACTTGAAAACTTTTTAAATCTAACTTTTATTTTTCCTAAGATTCTCTGACCACAATGAATCTACCAAACATGATTTTATATTTTTTTGACCTTTATTTTTTTTATAAGTTTTTTATTTAAAATAATACCAAACATTTCAAAAATAAGGGCTTTTGATCATATAGAGTTTCTCTAACCCTCAAAATTTTATTTAATTTAGATAATTATTTAAATACTTATGATTTAATTACTCCATTGGGTATTTAATTAAAATAAAAAATAAATATAAAGAAAATATTTTTATATTTTGGTCCATATTTTTCTCCTCTCTTCATTGAGTAAAGGTGTTTTTTTGTTTTATTTTTATGATTTTTCTACACTAAGATATGAATTTTTAAAATTTTTGTATTTATTTAATTCCCAAATACCCTATTTTTCTGCTTATCTGTGTCAACCCCCACATTAAACCTAGGCGTCTCCAAAGACCATGTGTCACTATTTGATTGGTTGCACTTTACACGTAAGCTACCACGCATCTCCACAATTCATGTTACATCACATCATTCGACGTGATGTGGTCCTTCCATTCGATACATGTAGAAACGAACAACATCCGTTGATCGTCTCTAATCGTCCTAAACTGATAATTATTTTTATTCTAGACCTAATATCTCACTCAATTCTCAACCCAATCACACAGGATTTGTTCTTACCCCTTTATCTAGGTGAGACGAACCTATCTATATGGTTAAATACATATAAAATACAAGTTCATTTCACAAAGGATGAAATTGAGGCAAAATTTTAGGATTTCAGATTATACATTTGCCGAAGAGGTGAGGCCTCAATTGGGTTGGTTGGAGACGATCGCCTTGAGTCTACGAAGCTCCTCAAAGTGTTGTTTTGAGTTAAGGTGCGACTTATGTATGATCTCCATCAGAAGGTGACTTGGGCTTGGTCAAAGACTAAGTTAGAGTGCTCGGGAGAGTGGGCTTTTGATTGAGGAAGTGTTCTTAAACTCTAGTGAAGCTTAAGAGCAAGTCAATTTGGAGTTTTGGTAGTCTTGGTGGTATGTCCGTGAAATACCTTGGATTTTGAGCTTAAAAGTAGGGTTGGTCAGTGGGGGAGATGGGCTAGCAAGGATTGGAATGAGCTTAAGAATACTTGGAGAGGCTCTAGAATCAATTAGGCAGAGTTTCCTCAATGATTTGGATGATCCCCAATTTTTCCCATGGAGGGGGCCATTTATAGTTGAGGCCAAAGGGGAGGCTTCAGGCTGCTAATCGCTGGTGCCAATAAGCTTAGATGGAGGGCTGATTGGTGTAATTGGCCAGTTGGAGATTGCCACAAGGGATGGGTAAAATTTGGGTTTTAAGCCATGATGACCTCTCTTGGTTTTGGGGTTTACAACCAGTAGGGCGGTCGGCTAGGCTAGGGGAGGTGGCTAGCTGGCTTAGGGAGGTCAGGAAGGTTTAATGGTGATTAACTTAGGGCTTAGGAAGGTTAGTTGAGATTTGACCAATTTTAGGTGAGGAGTTTCCACAGATTGAGGGACCCTTGGTCCATGGCACAAAAATGGGCTTAGATATGATTGATATGGCCAACTCACATGCTTAGGATGGAGTTAAAGTGATTAAGGTTTAATCAAATCAAAGAGTTAGGGAAAAGTTTGGTTTTAGGATTAAAATGGGGCTTGGGCTTGGACATGGATTTTGGGCTTAGATCTAGATTAATTGATGGTCTCATTTGTCCTAGAGGAATGTCATGAGGAATTTAGGAATTAAAATTTGTGGAATTGAGATGATCTTATGGCTCAATTTAATGGAATTTAAAATTGGGGTCAATTTGGAGTATTTGACTTTGGCTTGGATTTGGGTTTAAAATTGGATGGAATTTGGCTTGCATTTGATTCAAATTGAACTTAAGATGATGATATTTGGTTTGTATTTGAAATTAGGTGAATTTGAAAAGAATTTGAAGGAGATTAGGGGTGGATTGGAGACCTTGGGAATTTGGCCAATTTTGGTGGATTTGGGGATTTGGGGTGCAATTAGGGACATTAGGTGGTTAGTATTGGTTTTGGTGAGGTTTGGAATGAATTTAGGTTTTTGGAAATTTTTAGGCTATTGGGGGCATTTTGGTAATTTTAGGTATTTTGGAGGTATTTGGGCAATTGGAGTAGTTTGAAGTGGTTCAATATGATATTTGGTGAAGAATTGAGAGTTTGGGTGATTTTGGGAATTTTTGGGATTCGAGGGCATTTTGGTAATTTTTGGGAATTTTTGAAGTAGGAGGCCAAAGTAGAATATTTCAATGGAATTGAGATTGATGACCATGCAAATTGTGTAAAATCTTCCCCTAAAATTATAAGACCCATGGGAAAGTTCATTTTGGATCCTCCACATGTTGGTCGTAGCCACCCTAGCTGAAGACTAAGTGCTTGGGGCCACCCGTATGAGTCTCCAAAAAGAATTGAGAGATAAGTTAAGTATAGGTGATTTATGGGTTTGAGTGTGTGTGTGAGGTTGTGACCAAGATCAAGCCACCCAGAGTTGCTCTAAGGTCTCACTAATCCTATTAGAACTAACTCTTGGGTCTTCAAGTGTTGGTATTAACCATCCCAAGTGAGGAATGAAGGCTTATGACCACCTATGTGGGACTTCACAAGAAGAGTCAAGAAGTGTTTAGAATTTCTATGTGGGAGGGTTACACCACTAGTCCTCTAAGATAGTCAATAGAAAAGTCCTATGGATAGATCTTAGGCTTCTAAAGAGAAGATATTAAACCTCATAAAAAATGAAGTCAACAAACGAACCCCCAATAGGTGCGGTGTGCTTGACATGCACACCACACGTATTGGTGTTGACCAAAGCAATCAACAAAACCAACACAAGTGTTTAAGCCTTTACACTCATAATAGTGCAAAAAAATGAATGACACTACAAATTAGAACAACTGGGCTTAAATTGAAGAATCAAGAGGAGATTTTTGCTGGGGAGGCCCATTTAAATTGAAGTTATGAATTTTTGTTGTGGTCTTTATTCTTTTCCCTTTATAAAGAGATGTTTTATGAATTTATAGGGGCAACCTTTAGGGTTCCTTGTCGGGAATCTAATAGTTGTGGTGCACTTGATTTACTTTACATTGTTTTAATTTTGATTTTAACTTTATGTCGTGGAAGTTTTAAATTTAGGTTAGTGAAGGAATCAGGTTGAGATGGAAAGCACGTTGACTCACATCCAACTCAAAGACCAAAAGAGGAAAAGGTTGTGTAAATAGAGATTGCACCATGTTGGGAGGGAAGGTCCAGAGACTTAGTATTCCAACCCAATATAGTGGAGGAGTGTCACATTAGGAAGGGATGGTCTGAAGACTTGTTGCTTGACCTAAGAGGTGAATAAATGTACCTTAGGAAGGAAGATCCTGAAGGATTTGTGACATGCCTAAAATATGTTGCTTTTATTTGTACATTTAATGCCTATTTTTAATGATATTGTGCTTTAGTGAAAGATAATTTATATGTTTTTGGTTGTAGATACACTAAATGGAGAAATGAAGCAAAAATAGAGCAAATTGGAGTTAAATGAAGCAAAAAAGGCAATGTTGATCTGACACTTAGCCGTCATACAATAAAGAGCACGGTGCCTAGGCGTTGGCTGACCCAACCCGCACTTACGCCTATTTTTAATCTCCTTAATTATGCCAAAAAAATATATCTCAATTTATATTCAACGACTAGTGTGAACACTTACAATGATTTATGAATTATATAATAGATTTTCACACTATGGGTACTACGCAAGTATACATATCGTTTCAAGTAATATAATATTTTTTTTAAAAACCCCAGTATCGATCCTACGAAAAATGTGGTAGCTCTTAAAGTCAACTTACAAAAATTCTATTTAAATTTCAAATTAAAAAGATAAAATACTTAAAATGATATGCTTACAAAAAATTACTACTAAAAGAGCTAAAAAGAAAGAAATAACTAAATGTAAAAGCATAGAAAAATATAACAACAAGTTTGGATATTATGAAAAACCTTTCTCCTTGCAAAGAGATTTTAATTTATGTAGGATTCAAATGATTTAAGACAAAATTGAGGTATTGTAACAAAGAGAAGCATACCTTATTTTTTACCCCCTCCCAGTGCTTGCAAAAAACATTAACTAACTTAAGGTTGTTTCCTTAACATCTCAACTCCACTTTAGTGTTATCTAGCTTCTCACTTCTAGATGCCTCTAGCCTATGCTATCATAATGACTGAATCACAGTGTCAAGGTACTAAACTATAAGCCAAATTGATAAGAATCTAACCTGTCACTCTAGATCTATCCAATTTTATGTCCATCAAAACTTATCTCCCTATTTATTTGCACTCCCACTTAAGTGATCACAATGGATCTGCCTAGAATGAAGTGTGGTAAAGACCGACCATTTTGTAAATCAACAATTACAAGAATTTGATGACGCTACTAGAAGATTTAAATTCCAGCAATGATGCCAATAACTTGACTTCGACTTTATATATATATGTTTGATTTAATAAAGATGCATAGATATAATATTCAATAATGTTAAAGTCGATTTGTCAACGCAATTATACATATCACTCAAGTAATATAGGGCTCTAATGAAGTCCTAGATATCAATCCCACAAGGAGAAATAGAATACTACGGACTAAGATTTAATAAAAAGTAATACTTCAACTACAATAACGTTCAAGTGCTCATTTGTCACTAATAGGCAATTGAAATAAGTAGATAATTTTGAATAGTAACTAATTATAGAGAATAACATTTAATTGTGATATTCAATATATAAGAAAGCATCATTCTCCTTGCCAAGAAATTATAGTGAATAGATAAAATGAATTAGTTCAATTATATTGTGTCAAATAGGAGCATACCTATTCTTTACCCTTTGGTCCAGGCATAAATAACATTAACTAATCCTATGCTTGGTTACTGATTCTGCAGCTATGCTGGGAGGATATCGGCTCTCACTTCGGAGCTCCCACGTTCCCTCACCTGAGGTCTAACATCTACACATCAACACCCAAATGATAGGACCGAATTGGGGATCTTAGTCTGTCACTCTAAAATCTCCAATTCTACGCTCGATAGTAATATTTCCCTATTTATTTGCACCCAACTTCCAAGGGCTTTGACCTCCCTGAATCTTGGATGTAATCTTCACTTTAGTTGTAAAACTCAACATATTTTAACAATTCAATTGGCTAAAGTGAAAGTAAATTAAGATCAAAGTTAAAAGTCATCACAATTTCTTAAACGTTTTTATGGCTTTACCAATTCAAACTACCATTTCACAAATCTCGAGACAAGGAGAAAAATAGAGAAAACTACTCAGAACTCATGGGGAAAGTACAACACAACTTGGAATTAATAAATAAAATCAAAGCCATACAAACTATAACAAGTAAATAACTTATCTCCAAATTTCTCCCCAAGAACACTTCTCGAAGTTCCTCTGAATCTCTTCCTTTCTTTACAACACACAAAATTCCTCTTCAAAGTAGCAAGGAGGAAGAAATCTCTCACTTTCCCTCCACTCTTATAATTTCTTGAAGAATTCCTCACAAGTACACGCTCTAGCAAGCTCAAATGGAACCTATCTAACCTCCAGGACTCCAAAAGTCTCCTCCTCCTTCTCTCATTTTCGGCCAAAATGTTTTCTTTAAAGATGTGGATGAGTTTTCCCAAGAGTTGCTTACGCACCCCTCCAAAATCCGACCTTATTCATTGTACATGTCACATAATCGTCGATCCCGCCGTTGGCGGCCTCGATGGCGCCGTCGATGGCCTTCTAGAGAATTTGTCTTGTAGCCTCGGGAAGATCCCACCGTCGGCGGCCTCAAGGGCGCCATCGGTGCCTTAGTGCAATTCTCCACATTTTGGTCCTTTTTGCTCCAAATTCGCTCCTTTTTGCATCTTTTTGCTCAATTGACCCTAATTCATTATTCCCACAACAAAACATCAAAAATACCTTTCTTTAAAGTGCAATATCATTAAAAATAGTATAAAAGAGGTATGAAAATCTCAACATATTTTCCTTTGGTCAGGTATCCACTAGTTGGGTGAAATCATAGTCCTCTCAGGTCATTATGTTTCTCAATAAATTTTAACCTCACAACCAGTTTGTAAAGTAAATTAAGATTCCGTGAAAATGTCATTACAATTTTTAAAAGTAAAAATAAATCTTTAAATCAATCTCATCACACAAGACTAAGCCCCACATGCAAGAAGAAAGAAAGGGAACTACTTAGAATTCATGGAGATTAAACAAAAACAAAACATTTGCATTAAAATTCAAGTCTTACAATAAAAACTCAAACACAAATACAAGGTACCTTATGCTTCCTAAGCAAACTTCTGGAGTTTGCTCTAAGCAATCTCCAAACTTCTTCACACTAAAACACACTCACACTTACACTTGAAAACAAAATATGAAAAACCTAACTTACTATTCCCACCCAATTGAACTTATGAGGCTCCAAAAAGTCTCTAAATTAGGCCAAATCCTTCTCATTAAGTAGAAAACAAAAAATAACCAAGGGTTACTTCAAAACTCCTCCAAATTTTGGTCAAATTTGATGTATCTTTTAAAAAGGTAGTTATTGGCGCTATAGCGCCACATAAAAATCATCATTTTGGCTCCATTTTTTCATTATTTTTTCTAAATGTCCATTCCATGTACCTGAAACAAAAAACATACAAAATATATTCCTTTAAAGTGCAATATCATAAAAAAAATGTACATAAAAATGCTTATAAAATATGTACTAAAAACAACTTATTTTGAGGTGGATCAAATACCCCAAACTTAAACGTTACTTGTCCT
>NEWO01000138.1:1241184-1259336 GCA_003013225.1 Phalaenopsis aphrodite
GGGAGCTATAGGAAATTCCATTCTTCCATTTCAGAATGTGCCAGGGGCAGAGTGTGGTATTAAGGAGTATGCTAATCATGGCCTTGGAATCAGTCTCCACAATGAGGTTTTGGAATTTGGCTTTGGATGCAATATAGATGGCTCAAAAGATGGTCAAAGCCTTAGCTTCCAGTGCATCAACAACAAAAATATGAGACATGAAATGAAGAAGACAAGCACCATTTGAATTTCTGAACACTCCACCAGTGCCAGTAGTGGATCTATAAAAACTGCCATTAGTGTTAGCTTTCAGCCAGCCAACAGGAGGTTTGATCCAATACACTTGGGGGTGCTCCAAAATAGGTTGACTAGTCAAGAAGTTAGTCATATGAAGATCAGGAAAGACCTTCCAATGAGTAATTTTCTTCAAAAAAGCTAAACAATTAGCTGCCACCTTAGAGGGAAGGGGTAGAAGTTCCTCAAATTTGGCCTTATTTCTAGCCACCACACAAGGGATCACCAAAAGATTTAATTAAAGCCACTCTTTCCAGCAGTAAATGAATTTCTACGAAGTGATATTGATGGTTTGCACTTTCAAATTTCTAAGAACAATATACCAGATTTGTTGGACAAACTAACATTGAAAAAAGAGATGATCAGTAGTTTCCTCATGCCTTTTGCATAGAATACAGCAAGAAGGGCCTCTCAAACCCTTCAATTTTAGAATGTCATCATTTGGGAGGCATTTAGAGAAGATTCTCCAATAGCAGAAGGACATAGAGGGGGAGAGGAATTTATTCCAAATAGGTTTCCCCCAGAGAAAGCTCTCCCCTTGTGATTGTTGTGAATAAATATAAGCAGTAATAGATTGGGAAACACCTTGCTTGAAAATGAGTTTATCTTTCTTAGATGTATTGACAGGGATGTTGTTAATCCTTTGAATGGTAGAGTTATTCAGTATGTTGTTTAATGCAGTGAGATTCCACTAACCATCATTCCATCAATCTGAAACTTTGGTAGAAGTTGGAAAGGGAACAAAAATCTTATCAGCAAGCTTCCCATCACCCATCCAATTATCAAGCCAAAAGTTTAAATTCCCCTCTCCAAGATCCCATATAAAATAATCCTCAGCTTTGTTTTTACTTTTGATCATATGGGACCAGATTCTGGAGTCTCCCAGTTTAGATGTAGCAAGAGAGGAATGTGAACCTCTACAATATTTGCCTTTAAGAAAAATAGCCCAAAGGGACCCTTGGGCTCTGAAATGAATCCACAACTTGCAGAAATTGATCTGATGTAGATGCTTGAAACTTCTGAACCCCAGACCCCCATTGTGAGTTTGTTTGCAAATAATATTCCAATTGGTTCAATGTTTTTGAGTTCTTTGACCAGACCAATAAAATCTGTTGAAAGTTTTTTCAAGAAGCTGTTGAGTACTCTTTTTCATAATTGCCATTTGGAGGATGTAGGAGTGGAAGGCTAACAGGACATGTTTTAGGAGGGTAATCCTTCCTCCATTTGATAAAACTGAGTTAGTCCATTTTGTGAGCTTAGATTGGATCATAGTAACCACTTCATCAACCCCAAATATTTCAGATGAGAATGTGGAATTTGAAAGCCAGTATAATCAGAAACCCATTGTCTGAAAGGTTGTTTAACACCTTTGCTGAAATAAATACTGCATTTATGTTTCTTCAGCTGCAGTCCAGAGCACAACAGAAAATCATTGAGAAGTTTTTGAATTTGCCTAACTGCAGGTTTAGTAGCCTTTGAGAAAAGAATGACATTATCTGCATATGATAGATGGCTGATGGCAATGTTTGAGCTATGCTTGAAAAGGGTTGTGAGGTGATATATTTGGAATTTGGTTGAGAATAAGAGAAAGGTAGTCAAACACAATAATAAAAATAGTGGGTGAGAGAGGGTCACCTTATTTGATTCCCCTAGAGGCTGTAAAGAAACCATGAGTCTTTCCATTGATGATAATAGAGTGAGCATTGTTTTTCAGCCATATCCTGATTAAGATTATGAAGTCCATATTAAAACCTCTAGTATGTAGAACCTCCTCAATGAAATCCCAGTGAATGGTGTCATAAGCTTTGCTAATGTCCAATTTGTAGATCAGATTTTCCCCCCCTGAATATTTTATCCATGTCTTAATATAATTCCTGGGCTAAAAGAACATTGTGCACAATGCTTTTTCCTTTGATGAAGGCAGTTTGGTTGTTGCTGATGATCCTATTCAAGTAGGGTTGAATTCTAGCCACCAGGACCTTGCTAATGATTTTGGATATCACACTGGTGAGACTTATGGGTCTGAACTCCTTATATTATATATATATATATATATATATATATATATAATTTATAACATGTGATAGCAAATTTAACTTAAGGACTTCTATAGTTTCTGCTTATAAAATGCTATAGTGAAACTTTCAGAAATTTTTTTGATAACTCAGGTTAAAAACTAAAGTACAAGAACATTTAGCAATCAAGTTTAAAATGTCTGATCCTCTATTTATTTCAAAAATAACTGCAATTTATCTTACTTTAGATACTTAGAAGAAATACCATAAAAAGAATTGCACGAGAACTTTATTACTAAAGGTGCTAATACTTCTAAGTCTAAGTTAGAAATGTAACTAAGTTTCTTTCCTTAAGTTGATTCAAGTAGAACCAATTTTTTATTAGGTGTCTCTTCAAGCTTCTCCTCACATTTTTTTTTCTTTTCTTTTTGCTTTTATTTTTCTTTTTCTTTTAAGATCATTTTCAATCCTTTCTTTTTCTCTCTTTTTTTATATGTCATGTGTGGATTACTATATTTAGATAGTCTTTAATGATTTTAAACTCCACTATCCTTCTCTTAAAGTTAAAAACATCTCACATTTCCTTACTTTAACAAATGTGTATCAGCTTAAGATTTTTCATAAATTCTCAATTCTTTCTTTCCAAGTATAAATCTAAGATCCTTAATATTTTCAAAAATACAGTATTCTTTACTTTAAACAGCAAAAACACAACTCCAAACTTTTCATACTAAACATCTTAATTCTAAAATTAACCTTTATTATTAAAAACTTTTACTTAGGTTTTCTACAACTTTCATAAGATCAAAAACACAGTTTTCTAAAGTTAACTCTACATACTATAGGTTATGTTAAAAATAATTTTTGAAAAAAAATAATTTCCTAAGGACAAAATAAAGTTTAGTTTAAAAAGAATTTTCTCCCCTCCCCCAAACTTAACTTTTTAAACTAATTTAAAGCAGGAAAGTTTATGAAGGAATAATTTTTTTTAATTTAAAAACAGGGAAACTAATGCAGATACAAGTAGGAAGACAAGTATTGAGCACCGATAAACATAAGATTAACTTGCATAACAATAAAAAACATAAAATAAACACTACTTTAGCATTTAAATTGGAGCAGAAAATAAAAAGTAGAACTAACAGTTTAACAGAAACAAATACTAAATACAAGCACACTCTAGCACAAATCAACAAATCACAAACATAACAAAGTCCAAATATTCTAACACATCAAAGAAAAGAAAGAAAATACAAACTAAACATCAACATCTTCATCATCTCTAACATCATCATCACCACCACCATCATCATCATCATCACCAAGATCTATGTCCTCATCCATCTCAGAAGGCCGATATGGTATGAAAGTAGGGCAGACATGAAATTCCACAGAATGGTCACCTCCCATGTATCTCCTCATAGCCTCATTATAAGCAAAATCATACTTAACCTTCTTCATCATAGTATTATCACTGTGATACAAATGAGATTCAAGCCCTTTCACTTGATTATGTAGAGTTATGATATCTCCTTGTTGAATCATCATTTGTTCCATAAGAGAATGTAGAGAAACATACTCAGAAGCAGATGGTCCAGGAGCAGGAGCAGGAGCAAGAGCAGCAGTAGAAGCTGAAGTAGAAGGTGTGTTAACTCCAGTCCTATGTCTAGTCCAAAAATGTCTCTCATATTTTCCAATGAGTTTATGAGATGGCAAAGTTTCTTCCCAAGTCTAATACATCACTCAAAATCTAGCACACAAAGTAGTAATAAGAAAAGGGTAGGCCAAACCTCATGTAGTTCCTCCTCCCGAGAAAACAAGCATGTTGGTATAAATGCAGAGCCAATGTCAATAGGTTTCTTCATCTGAATACAATAGTTTAAAGTGGCTCTTTAACGGGTTTCCTCTATAAAATGATTGGTATGTAGTAATCTACTAGAGATGAAATAGTGTCAGGCTCGAGAATGAACATTAAGTTTTGAAAAAGAAAAGGTCATCCGTCTCCCATTCTTAATCTTCCAAACTCCATTTCCATTAGTCAAAAATCTCATAATCTCATCTAATTCATCGTCAGTAGAATGGAACTCAGAAAAGAAAAAGGTAGGAACACTGTGCAGTTGGTATACATGATTAATCCGAACAGAACTAACATCTACGTATTGCTCACTCCAAAAACCAAGTCATCAGATTCATCGAGCAAGTTGGCATCAAATTCATGAATAACTGAAATCACGTATATGACAGTTAAATAACAACAATGTTCCCACTGTCGCTCTACAATCAAGTACTCAATAATTCCTCCAAGACATAAGAAACCACATTCTGTAATCGACTTCTTTGATTGCAAATCAACATATCTGTTTCGTGCCCTTGCACTGAAAAACTTATCGGAATCAAAATTTGCTTTTTCCTTGCCTCTCTTTATTTTAGGAGCCATTTGTAATCTAAAAATTTTTAAGATAAATTCCAAAAATCACAAACTCAACTTCAAAGAGGCACATAAAAACACAATCTAAACATAAATAATTATTTAACCATGGATTTCACACTATTTTCATCAAATCTTATACTTTTCAGCCTAATCCACAATGTGGATGGAATCCATTGTCAAATAAAAAATTTTCAAACTTACGGTGAAAACATACCTAGAGATGAAGAAATCCCAAGTTTGGAAGCCTTTCTCTAAGCTAATCAAGCACAAATTAAAACCCTAGGGGAGCAAAATGCAAAAAAATAGAGGAAGGAGACGAACCAAGGGTAAAAATAATGAAATCTGTGGGTTCAGACACTTAAATTGACTCACGGGTTAGTTCGACGCTATAGCGCCAGGCAGTGGTGATATAGCGCCCTGCATCTAGAGCTAAGAAGTGACACTATAGTGCCATTCATACCCATCTAGATTTCAAATTTTTTTTATATTTAAAAAGGAAATAGAAAATCTAGGATGCAAAAGGCTCTTTTTCAAATTTTAACAGCCAATTTTATAATTATTGAGTTCGTCACCAATCCAAAATTTTCAAATTCGCGAATTCTAATATAAATACATAAGGCTACTTTTTCACAACACAACAAAACATTTTCTTATACTAATAACAAGTTCAATACATACAACACAAACACAAAGACATCACTTAGATGTTCATACAATAAATATAAACCACACTAAGTTTTCAAATGAATACGGTAGGCACACCACACAAAATTACACAACCTAAAACAAAAATAACTATATAAAAACAACCTTTAGGACCACTCCTGATTAGTGGTGATATTCTCCATTACACTCACCAAACAATTTCAATCGTAGTAATGGTATAAAGGAGCACGAGGAAATTCCTTAAGAAACTTATCATCGATCTATTTGTTGATGCTATACATAGTCACTTGACTATCTTGGAAACATACCAAACTATTGAATTGTAGTTTCAACTGCCAATCTATATGCTTAAAATGGTGGGAAAACTTTTCAACATTTGAATGAAGAAGAGAAATCTCACCTTCAATCTTCTCAAGTTTTTCCATGAGGTGCTCCATACTTACTGCGGGGCATCCATTGAAATATGCTTGAGCATCCTTATGCACCAACTTATTTTCTTCAAATCTCCCATTGCAATTTCTCTCCATGATCTCTCAAATGGAATTTTCACTCTCAAATCTTTGTAGAATAGTTAGGAATGTCATAGGGATACTTCAAATCCCATCCTAGGTGGTTTTATATAAAGGAAGAAGAAGAGAAACCAAATTTTTGTCTATTTAAAGGAGTTATTTAACTGTGGCGTTATAACGCCAAACCAACTTATTCAATTTTCAAATTTCTTTCTTCCACTTTTCAAGTACTTTAATATAATAATGTTTTATGCCAACAAAATAGTATAAGATAACTATGGATTTCCTCCCACAAATCATTTGGTTTAACGTCGGTAACCCGACATAACCATTTTTTACTTAGGTCTGACTCAACATCAGGTTCTCTTCAAATGAAGGACCCTCTCCACTCATGTAAGCTTTTAATATGTGTCCATTTACCTTAATCACTCTCCCAGTTTTTGGATCTTCAATATCAAATGCTCCATATGGGTATCCTTTTACCACAATAAATGGTCCTGACCACCTGGATTTAAGTTTTCTTGAAAATAATTTCAATCTCAAATTATAAGGAAATACTTCTTGCCCAGGCTCAAAATACTTTTTCAGAATTTTTTGATCATGCCTAAATTTTATTTTCTCTTTACAAATTTTGACATTCTCATAAGCTTTATTTCTCAATTCATCAATCTCACTTAAATGTAGTAAGCACTTATCTCCAACATCTTTCAAATTATAATTAAACTCTTTAATTGCCCAGTAAGCTTTATGTTCAAACTCAAATGGTAAGTGCCATGATTTTCTGTATTTGGGCCTATATGGTGTCTATCCTATAGGTGTTTTATAAGTAATCTTATAGGCCCATAAAGCATTATCAAGTCTAGCAAACAAATCAGACTTTTTAGGATTTACCATTTTTTTCTAATATTATTTTAATTTCTCGATTGGATACTTCTGCTAAACCACTAGTCTGAGGATGAAAAGCTGTGGCAAATCAATGTTTAATCCCAAAATTTTGAGTTAATGTTTCTATCATTCTATTCATAAAATGACTTCCCTCATCTATAATGATAACACATGGCATTCCAAATCTTGTGAAAATATTCTTTCTTGAAAAATTTTGCTATACTTTTAGCATCACTACAAGGTAAAACGACTGCTTTAGTCTACTTAGAAACATAATCTACAACTATTAAAATATAAATCTTTTCAAAAGATGATACAAATGGTCTCATGAAATCTAATCCCCAAATATCAAATATTGAAACCTTAAGAGTAAAATTTAGGGGTATTTCATCTCTTCTAAAAATATTACCTACTCTCTGACATCGATCACATATTTTTATATAATTATTAACATCTCTAAATAAAGTAGACCAATAAAATCCAGATTGTAAAATCTTAAATGCAGTTTTATCCACTCGAAAATGTCCCCTGATCCCCAATTTGATATAGTTATGTAAAAATTATATAGTTGACTTCGCTATGCAATGGTGCCAAAAGCTTGATGTAATATTTTATGATTTAGAAATTTAAGCAATTAATGTTGAGATTCTATGTAAGTATACGTATCGTTATCAAGTAATAATGAACTTTCTATTTAAACCTCAAATATCGATCCCACGAGGAAGGTTTAAATTTGAAATGATAAATTTACTATGAAATTCATAGAAAGTCAAAACAAAATTACTGTCACTAATTTCAAATGATGAGATGTTATGAGAACTAAATTATTTAACTAATCACAATACTGAAATGTAAAGTTTAAAAAATAACTACTAAATTATTAAATTATTAAACTATGTTTATGTTTATGTGATGAAGATTTCTTATGTGAAAGAAAAACAACTTTCTCACTACAATGAGATTTTGGTAAAATGAGATGAGATAAATGGTTATAATATGTATTGTGCCAAATATTAGAAGTTTTAATTCTCTACCCTGATACAATGTTATAGAAAATCATTTGATAATCCCTTGTTTAGTCCCTAAATCTGTGGCTAGGCTAGAAGGATACTGGCTCCCATTCTAGAGCTCCCATTTCCCTTCACCTGAAGGCTAACTCTTGCTTTAGTTTTTAAACACTAAAACCGTATTTGGGATTTTAGTCTGTCACCCTAAAGATTCTCCAATTCTACACCCAACAAAGCATATTTCCCTATATATTTTGCACTTAATTCCATGAATAAAGTTCTCCTTCATGGAATCAAATGTAATCCTCACTCTGTTGTAGAACTTATACTCAATTTCCCGGATCATATGTTTCACAACATATTTTAACAATTCAATTTACCAGATCAAAAATAAACTAAGTTTACAGTTGAAAAATCATCACAATTTATTTTAAATTTTAATATCGACACATCCATATTATCTCTTCATTTCACCATATCTCAGAGTAGGGAGAAAGGTAAAGTAAACTACTCAGACTTCATGAGAAGATACAACAAAACACAAACTTCATATATAAAAGAAAGTTCATACAATACTAATAAACAAACAACACTTATCTGAAACTCTTTCTCAAAGAAAATCCCTTGTAGCCTCTTCTAGGAAATGTAGGAAGAAGAGATCTCTTACTTTTCTCCTTCTCTAACACTCTTAGAGAAGAGTTCACACTTAATCTCACCACAAAACACTAAATTATAAGAAGCAATGGACTCTAAATGATTGTGGAATGAAAAATTGAAGAATGTGTGATGTGTAAAAGGTTGAATGGAGGGGATGAAATGGCAGGAAGAGTCACTTTTCTGATCAATTTAGGCCTTAAATAAAGCCTAGAGTCGGTTCTCCAATAGGTGCCTCCAAAATTCTTCAAAAAGCGTCCAAATTTGTCGAATCTTCTAGAAACAAGTACTTAACCGATATTGACACCGTCGGCGCCCATTCTAGCGTCGTCGGTGCTAGTGTCTCGCAATTTAATTCATCCTCTCTGTCAAATGACACCGTCATCGCTGCTTCAGGCACCGTCGACGCTGAACAAATTTTAACTTTTTCATTTTTGCTCCAAATTTCATCATTTTTTCCTTTTTGCTTTAAGTTTTAAAATTCAACAACCTGCAAGAAAACATAAAAATACATTCCATTGAAGTGCAATATCACCAAAAATGAGTATAAAATATGGGTCTAAAAATGCATATATTTTTTGTGTATCATCCCCCAAAATCTGATTTATGATATTTTTAAATAATTTCTTGAGTTTCTTCTAATGTACACATCTTCAAATAATTAAGTCCTTGCATTATTTATATAAATAAGGGTCATCCCATAAGTAAGATTTTGAATCATAAATGAACTTTTTAATTTGATGGTTATTAATCCATAAGGTAAAATATTACTAACCAAGTAGTTCACTATATTAACATACCACAAAATTTATCATTCATTAATCCCATATAATTGTTCATCGGGATAGTCCTCATTAATTTCATCACTTAAATCTCTCTCATTTTCTTGTTCAAGCTTTGACAAATGATCTATTGTTTGATTATCAGTGCCCTTCTTATCCAAAACTTGAAAATCAAATTCTTGAATTAGATGAACCCATCTAATTAATTGTGGTTTCACATTCTTTTTGATCATTAAATACTTATTAGCGAATGATCAGTATGCACAATACATTTAGTTCCAATAAGATGAGATCGAAATTTTTAAAAAACAAACAATATAGCTAATAATTCCTTTTTAGTGGTAGGGTAATTATTTTGAGCATCATTAAGGGTTTTACTAGCATAGTATATCACCTTGAACATTTTATCATATCTCAATACTAAAACAACTCTTATAGCATAATCCCTAGCATCGCACCTTAATTCAAAAGATTTTGTCCAATTCGGTGAAATAGTAATAGGTTTAGTAATTAATATCTCTTTTAATAAATTAAAGGCATTTAGGCACTCTTCATTTAAATCAAAGTTGGCATCCTTTTCTAAATGTTGACATAAAGGCTTGAAAATTTTTTAAAAATCTTTAATATAACGTCTATAGAAACCAACATGTCCTAAAAAACTTCTTATTCCTTTCACATTAGTAGGAGGTGGCAATTCGTCAATAACTTGAATTTTTGCTAGATCAACTTCCATGCCTTTTTCAAAAATTTTATGTCCTAATACTATTCCTCCTACAATCACAAATTGACATTTTTTCCAGTTGAGAACAAAGTTTATTTTTTCACACCGCCTCAGAACTCTTGTTAAATGATCTAAATATAAATTGAAAGAAGTCCCAAACACTAAGAAATCATCCTTAAAAATTTTAATTCTTTTCTCAATCAAATCACAAAAAATTGACATCATACATCTCTGAAAAGTTACAGGGGCATTACATAATCCCTAGAAGCAATATATAGTTGGTGGTATCTAGAATATCCATCCAAAAAGAAAAAAATAATAGTGTCCTGCTAGTCTATCCAACATTTGATCCAGAAAAGGTAAAGAAAAATGATATTTTCTGGTAGTAAAATTCAATTTTCTATAATCAATGCAGATTCACCATCTAATAACTTTCTTTGTTTGAATTAGTTCATTCCTTTTATTTTCAACCATAGTCACTCCTCCTTTCTTAAGAACACAATGAATAGGACTAACCCAAGAACTATCTAAAATTGGATAAATAATCCCAACATCCAACCACTTTAAAATTTCTTTCTTAACTATATCTTTCATTATAGGATTCAATATTCTTTGAAGATTAAGCTTAGGTTTATGTTTATCTTCCATCAAAATTTGGTGCATACAGATTAAAGGATCGACTCTTTTAATATCAGCAAATATCCATCCAAAGGCTTTTTTATAATATTTGCAATAATTGTTCTTATTCTGCAACAAAATCTGAGGATATAATAACTGGTAATGTAGATGAGTTCCCCAAATATGCATACTTTAAATAAGTATATAAAAATTTCATCTCAAGTTCAGGAGATTTTTCAATAGATGGAATTAGAGATATACTATTTTCAGTAGTATCTAAAATTTCATAATTTTCCTGAACATAATTTGAGTCTGCAGTGATCATCTCTTTTGATTCATCTTCAGCATCTCTCTCAGTCTCAGCTTATTGTTCTTCTTCTAAAATGACTTCATCGTTTAGATCCAATATGACTTTACATCTATTTTGAAAATGATCAACAATCATATCATCAATAATATACATTTTATAACATTTTCCATTAGGGTACTTAATTATCTTAAGCACATTAAATGTAACTTTGTGATCATTCACTGTCATTGTTAATTCTTCTTTTTTCACATCTTTCATGGCTCGCCCGGTAGTAAGGAAAGGTCTTCCCAAAATGATAAGAATTTCTTTATCTTCTTCCATATCTAATACAATAAAATCAACATGAAAGATAAATTTATCCATTTTAACTAGTACATCTTCTATAACCCCTTTTGAATAAGTGATAGATCGATTCCACAAAATTAATATCTCCTAAGCCTAACCTTTTGAAAATAGATAGTGTCACATGAAGCTTTTCCACAAAATTATTCTCCAATTGCACAAGGTATGGTAAAGCTAACAGGATCTTTGAGTTTTCGAGGAAGCTTTTTATAAATTGTTGCACTACATTCTTCACTAAGTACAACAATCTCATGATCTACAAACTTCCTTTTTTATCTAAAACTTCTTTCATAAATTTGACATAACTTGGAATATGTTCCAAAGCCTCAGCAAAAGGGATATTAATTGTAAGCTTCTTGAATATTTCAAAAAATTTTGAAAACTGTTGATCCAATTTTTTGTTGTTTAAGTCTTTGAGGAAAAGGTGGAGGGAATCTTTCTAAATTAAACTTAGTTGGAGAGTTAGGTGTTTCTGCTTCCTTAGGAATAATCTCTTCAGGTCTTTCAATGTCTTCAACTTCTCTCTCAACTTCAATTTTTTTTTGAACTCTAACATTTAATTTCTTTCCACTCTTTAGTTGGACCACTTTAACTTGCTCTGGTTATTTAGTTTTTTCTTTAAGATTGATCTCTACATTACCAAGAAGTGTTCCCTAAGGCCTATTGCTAAGTGCATTAGCAAATTGTCCCAATTGATTCTCCATATTTCTAATAGCAGCACTTTGACTTTGTAAATGATTACCCATTTGCAACATCAGTTCTTCCGTAGACAACTTCTTCTCCTTAAATTGTGGATTAAATCTAGGAGGATAAGTAGGTCTAAAGTTAGCATTATCCTGGTTGTTCCAATTTCTCGATGGGTTAACTTGAGTATTACCCCATTGTTGACTTCCACCACTAGAATTGTTGTTCCAGTTGAAGTTAGGATGGTTTTTTAACATGGGTTGTCATAATTTAAATATGGATTATTGGGTATGTTGATATCATTTATAGTTTCCAAAGAAGTATGAGAATCAATCATTTGTCTTAATGAATTTTCTTCAACCATTTGGGGTGTTGGAGAAAGATTCATTCCAATTTGGTTTATCATCTTGGATAATGCAGCAACTTAACACACAATCATTGAAATAACATCGTTATCATGAATACTGGCTGTTTTTTTAGGATTTACCCTATCAAAAGCCATTGAAAACTATTTGTAGCCGTTTCTTCAATTAATGAATAAGCTTCATCAAAGGGTTATAACATTAATGAACCTCTAGCAATAACATCTATAATAGATCTAAGGGATCCTATTAACCCATTATAAAAAGTTTGAATGATTAACCAACCTAAAAAAGCATGATGTGGACACTTTCTAAAGAGTTCCTTAAATCTCTACCAAGCTACATATATAGACTCTCCTTCATACTGAGTAAAAAAAAGTAATATCATTTCTAAGCTTCACAGTTTTTGAAGGTGGAAAATACTTAGACAAAATTGTTCAAGCTAAATCTCTCCAAGTTCTAATAGATCCAAGTGCTAACAAATTTAACCACATCTTAGCTTTATCCTTTAATGGAAAAGGAAAAAGTCTAAGTCTGACGACATCATTGCCAACATATTTAAATGTAGCACATAGTTCTAAAAACTAGCTGAATGTAAATTATGATCCTTAAATGGTATTCCTCCAAAGTGATTATTTTGTACCATTTGTGTAATCAAGAGTTTAAGTTAAAATGAGTTAGCATCTACAACAAGAGTTTGAATGCTTAAATGAATTTTATCTGTTATAGGGTTCGCATAATCCCTTGAAGGTTTTTGTAAATTATGATGTTCATTTTCAACAGTTTGAATTTTAATATTGTTTTGTGATGTGTTTGTCATTTCTTGATAATTATGAAGTCTTCCTTGTTTTTGAAATTTTCTAATAGTTTGTTCTAATTCAGAATCGTAAGGTACTAAATTTTCAGATCTAGAACTACGCATAAACGATGTAAAAATTTTAAGAAAACAAAATATCACACCAAAAATGAAAATAATTTTTAAAATTTTTAATTTTAAAATTTTTTTTGGTTTCTTCTATTATTTCAATTTTTTTTCAAAATTTTTTTAATTTTTTTTAAAACTGCAATTCAAATAAAATAGTATCTTAAAAAGTTTTGTTGCACTTCCCGACAACATCACCAAAAACTTAAACCATCCTGCACTTACGCATATTTTTAATCTCCTTAATTATGCCAGAAAATATATCTCAATTTATATCTAGCAGCTAGTCAAAACACTTATAATGATATATGAATTATATAATAGATTTTCACACTTGAGTACTATATAAGTATACATATCGTTTATAGTAATATAAGATTTTAAAAACCCAGTATCGATCCTACAATGAATGCGACAACTCTTAAAATCAATTTGCAAAAGTTCTATTCAAATTGCAAATTAAAAGGATAAAAGATTTAAAATAATATGCTTATAAAAAATTACTACTAAAAGAGCTAAAAAGAAAGGAACAACTAAATGTAAAAGCGTAGCGAAATATAACAACAAGTTTGGATGTTACGAAAAACTTTTCTCCTTGTAAAGAGATTTTAATCTATGTAGGATTCAAATGATTTAAGACAAAATTGAGGTATTGTGACAAATAGAAACAAACATTATTCTTTACCCACTCCTCGTGCTTGCAAGGAACATTAGTTAACTTAAGGTCGATTCCTTAACATCTCGACTGCACAACAGTGTTATCTAGCCTCTCACCTCTAGATGCCCCGAGCCTATGCCATTGTAATGATTGAATCCCAACGTTAGGGTACTAAAATTTAAGCAAAATTCATAAAAATCTTGTCTGTCATTCTAGATCTAACCAGTTCTACGTCCATGAAAACTTATCTCCCTATTTATTTGTACCACCCTTAGGTGATCACAGTGGCTCTACCTAGAATGAAGTGTGGTATCAACTAGTTGGGCGAAATCATAGCCCTCCTAGCTCATTATGTTTCTCAACAGATTTTAACCTCACAAGTGGCTAGCTTGTAAAGTAAATTAGGATTTGGTGAAAATACCATCACAATTTTTAAAAGTAAAAAGAAATCTTTAAATCATTCTCATCCCATAAGATTAAGTCCTATATGCAAGAAGAAAGAAAGGGAACTACTCAGAATTCTTGGAGATTAAAAAAAATAAAATATTTGCATTGAAATCCAAGTTTCACAACAAAAACTCAAACACAAATACAAAGTATCTTATGTCTTCTCCCCAAGCAAACTTTTGAAGTTTCCTCTAAATAATCTCCAAACTCGTTCACACAAAAACACACTCACACTTACACTTGAACACAGAATATGAAAAACCTAATTGAATATTTCTGCCCAATTGATGTTTTGAGACTCCAAAAGATCTCTAAATCCGGCCAAATCCTTCTCATTAAATAGAAAACATAAAATAACCAAGGGTTGCTTCAAGAACCTCTTCAAAATTCAGCTAAATACAATGTATCTTCTAGAATGGTAGTTACTGGCACTATAACACCAGTTGGGGGTGCTATAGCACCAGTCGGGGGCACTATAGTGCCCTTCTCGCTTGACGGTGGCGGTATGATGCCAAGGGTTGGCACTATAGTGCCACACAAAATTCATCATTTTTGCTTCATTTTTTCCTCATTTTCTTTAAATGTCCATTCCATGTAACTGAAATAAAAAAAATACAAAATACATTCCTTTAAAGTGCAATATCATAAAAAAAATACATAAAAATGCTTATTATATATGCACTAAAAAAATTTATTTTGAGGTGGATCACCAACGACGATTTTCTAGAAGATACATTGAATCTGGATGAATTTTGAAAAGGTGTTTTAAGAGACTCTTGGGGATTTTGAAAGATTTATTTAAAGATACTTCTGGAGGTTCAAAAAAGAAACTTTTCGAAAGAAGAAAACGAAGTCTATTGTAGAGAAGTGGATTATTCTTAAAGAGGAGAAGGTCTTGAAGGCTTGCTGCAGATTTGGAGGAGAAGACGAGAAGTTAGAGATATCTTCTTCAATATAGATTATAATTAAGTTTAAAAGGAATTGTAAGGAGAGTGAGTGATTTAAAGGAACTTGAAGGATTACATAGGAAAGAGTTTAAGACAAGTTGTGTACTTTATTTGTTTTACTTTGTCTTGTCTTGTAAATTTTTATTTATCTATAAATCCATATGTTGTCGTTTCTTCCCCATGATATATGAGTAGTTTCTTTTGTCTTTCTCCCTGCAATGAGGAATAATTATGTGTAGGAATGTAGTTTAGTAGAAGTTCTGTTAAAATTCCATAAATTGTGATGATTCCAACTCCGTGCTTCATGTACTTATCAATCTGGCCAATTGATTTGTTAAAATTTATTGTAAAATGTCGTGACCCATTGTTATGGGCTTTGATCCAACATAGTAAAAATTACATTTAGTCTCATGGATGAGAATGTGGTTGATGAGGTAAAGTGCAAATAAATAGATAAATAAGTTTTAATGGGCGTAGAATTGGAGATTTTAGGGTGGCAGACAAAGTCCTCAATTTTATCCAGATGTTTGGAAACTAAAGAGAGATGTTAGCTCTCAGGGGAGGGGAAGTTGGAACTTTAGAGTGAGAGCTAGTATCTTTCCAACCTAACCATAGGTTTAGGGACCAAACTTTGGATTAGCCAATGTTCTTCATACACTTGACTAAGGGTAAAGAACATAATTGTTCCTATTTGACACAATACCTTAGTTATATTTTAGAATTATTTTCCTTCACTAATTATAAACACATTACAAGGGGAAATATGTTTTATACAAATTTGAACTGTTCATACATTATTAGTTTAGAGTAGAGGTAACTTTGCATTTTTAAAACTTTTTTTAAATAGTCATGCATTTACACTTACATTTGCTTAACATATTAGCATTCATTTAAAATTATAGAATTAGATATTTCTCAAAAACTTGCCATCATTTCTTATATAGTTTTTCTACAATTAATAGTAGGTTTTATTAAAGTCAATTTTATAAGAGTTTTTGCTTTTTCCCTGTGGGGTTTTAAAGAAAGTTCTATATTACTTAAATTGATATGTATACTTGTGTAATACCCCTAGTGTGTAAATCATTTTTATCATCTTTATATAATACTTAATTTTGCACACTAGCTGATAAATATAAATTGGTTCAAGCTTTTGGTTGTATCTTTGAAATTAAATAATGGTGTAACTACAGATCGGGTCAAGTTTTTGGCACTGTTGCCGAAGAAACTTAGCAACAAAACCTTATTGACTTATTAAAATCTTAATTTTTAATTGAAGAAAAAATATAGTGTTGTTTTTATATATGTGCTTGTATTTAAAAATATATAAAAAAGAAGATATATTTACTGTTTTAGTTAGTGTGTTTTGTTTGTTTTAATATTCATCTTTAAAAAGTGTATGTGTAGTGCAGGATTTGAAGGTTTAGCACCTTATGATTTTGAGCTAGAGCAAATTATTAGAAAAATTAGAAAAAAAAACAAATTCATAATTTACAAGAAATGGCAAATACTATACATAATAATTTAGAAAATTAAATTGATGAGAATGTACTAAAACCATTAAGAGATTATGCTAACCCTATGGTAGATGAAATTCATCGAAGTATACCAACTCCTGTCATAGAAGCTAATACATTTGAATTGAAACTTGTTATCATTCAGATGGTAAAAAATAACCAATTTGAGAGAACTCCATTTGAAGATCCTAACTTACATCTTGCAAGTTCTTAGAACTATGCTCTATATTTTAGTATAATGGTGTCTCCAAGGATGTTGTTAGACTTAGGCTTTTTCCTTTTTCCTTAAAGGATAAAGCTAAAATGTGGTTAAACTCATTAGGACCTGGATTTATTAGAACCTGGAGTGACCTAGCACATAAATTTTTGGCTAAGTATTTTCCACAATAAGAAACTGCCAAGCATAGAAATGATATTACATATTTTTGTCAGTTTGAAGGGGCATCATAATACGAGACTTGGAAGCACTGTATATAACTTCTTAAGAAGTGTCCACACCATTCTTTGTCCGATTAGTTAATGATTCAAACATTTTAGTAAGACCTCTGAGATATATTATTGATGCTGCTACTGGTAGATCATTAATGTCAAAACATTTTGATGAAGCATATACATTAATTGAAGAAATGACTACAAATACTTTTCAATGGCCTTATGAATGGACAAATCCTAAAAGAATAGCCAATGTTCATGATTTTAACGCTATTTCTATGTTAACATCTCAAGTAGCGGCAACATTGATCCCGACTATTTATATGCAACATTATAATAATGTTTCTGATTATATTTTAACTTATATTTCCGTATTTCACAACAAAATCCAAAATTTGATCCTAAAGAAAAATAATAATTTAACTTTTAATTTATATATATTGAGATACTATGCAAGTATACATATCGTTATCAAGTAATATAAGACTTTTTGATTAAGCCCCGAATATCAAATCCATAGAGAAATTATGCAATATGCACTATTGAACAAAAAAAATTCTATTCTAAAAAGACAATTACCTAAACTATAAATAATTTGACAGTAATTAAAATTTAAATATTTTTTGTCTTTTTGATATTTTGACAAAACAATAACAACTTGAAAAGATAACTAGAGTTATGTAAAGAAAAGCACTAAATTTGAAAAATATCTTTTTCTTTATCATGAATCAGTAATAAATATAGGAATTATGTTATGGAAGTATGCAAATTGTGTTATGTCAAATAGAAGAAATTATATTCTTTACCCTTATTAGAGATGCTATAAATAACATTGACTAATTTAAAGTTTGAATAGTTCTGAAGACCGGCTAGGCCAGGAAGATACTACCTCTCACTCTAGAGTTCCCTCTATTCCCTCCACGTGGGGGCTAATATCTCGTATCAAAACCTAAAACAATAAACCAAGTTGGGG
>NEWO01000138.1:1260296-1271352 GCA_003013225.1 Phalaenopsis aphrodite
GTCCACATTCAATTCATCTGTTGAGAGAACCGACGTGGTCGCCGTCGGTGGCCTCGATGGCTCCATCGGCGTCCTTCTAGAATATTTAATTTTCGACTCTCAGGAAATACCAGTCGTCGGCACCCAAGATCAAACCTTCATATTTTGGTCCTTCTTGCTCCAAATTTGCTCCTTTTTGCATCTTTTTGCTCCAATGACCGTAATTCAACATGCCTGCAACAAAACATCAAAAATACCTTTCTTTAAAGTACAATATCATCAAAATCATTGTAAAATAGGTATCAAAATCTTAATATATTTTCCTTTTGGTCAATTCTCCTACCACTTGGTAGAGCCATGTACGAATAACAAAGCAAAATATGAAGCGTTAGTCACCGAGTTGGAGTTGGCAATCTCAAAGGATATAATAGACGTAGTCATCTGTGGTGAATCTCAACTTATCATTCAACAAGGTGTCAGACAATACCAGATTTTGAAACCAAGACTGACAGAATGCCACTGGTATACAATGAAGCTGCTTGAATGGGTCCCTAATGTGACTCTCTACTGGATTCCACGGGGAGATAATGCTCATGTCAATGCTCTAGCAAAACTTACTAAGGAGCTTGTGTATCCATCGAAGGATTCCATTAATATTACGATACAAGGAATATGAGTTTTGTCTCGAATCTACCTAGACAATCTACATAAGCTCAAAAAATAAGAATGACTGATAATTGCAATGGCTGACATCAATGAAGACTGGCATAAGCCATTAATAAAGTATTGCAGATTAGAAAGCTGTCAGAGGATAAGTCATAGGCATATCACATCACAAGAAGAGCTATGTCATATGCTATGGTGGGTGATGCTCTCTACAGGAGATCATTCGATCAGATGTGGCTACGATATCTAAGCAAGGCAGAAGCACAAAATATCGTTAAAGAAGTACATGTCAGATTGTGTCGTGCTCACCAGTTAGGGCCAAAGATGAAGATGAAGATCAAAAGAGTCGGATATTATTGGTCAGCAATGATATTTGATTGCATGGATACAGCTAGAAGGTGTCACCTTTGCCAAATGCATGGGGTGGTCTTACACCAACCTCTGAATGTGCAACACCCAACTGTTGCCTCGTGGTCATTCGAGTGTTAGGGCGCGAACATAATAGGTTTGATAGATCCTCCATCCTTTAAGAAACACAGATTTATCATTGTTGCTATAGATTACTTCTCCAAGTGGGCAGAGGCAGTATCATTACGAGAGGTTACAACACAACATGTTATGCAATTCTTCAAAGTCAATATAGTCTACCATTTTGGTGTTCCGCACGGGGTAATTTCCGACAATGGGACAGCCTTCAAGAGCACAAACAACAATAACTTTGTCAAATGATATGGGATAGATTGGAGATACTCTACAATCTACTATCGCAGGGCAAACTGACTAGCTGAAGCTTTCAACAGAAAGCTCGTACAAATCTTAAAGAAGCTACTAGATGAAAATAAAAGATTTTGGCATAACAAACTATTAGAAGCTTTGTGGGCCTACCTGACGACGTTCAAGACTCTCACTCAATGTACACCTTACACGCTTGTGTACGAGTCTAAGGTCGTACTACTGCTAGAAGTTCAGACACTGTCTCTCAGAGTCGCCGTTGCCAACTAAATCACAATCGAAGAAAGTGTAAAATTCATAATTGAGGAATTAGAAAGTCTTAAGGGAAAACAACTAGAAGCACAATAGCACTTGGAGCTCTACCAAGTAAGGATGGTGCAAACTCATGACAAATTGGTCAACCCGAGGACTTTCAAAGTTGGTGATCTTGTCCTCGTTCTCAAAAGGCATTTTCTTACACATCGTAAGATAGGTGGAAATTTTTGAACCAACTTGGGAGGGACCATTTGTCATAGAAGAAGTTTACTCAGGAGGATCTTACCAGCTGGTGGATTTTTTGGGCGAAAGACCTATGTTGTCGATCAATGACTGCTACTTGAAGATATATTACTTTACGTGATGCTGCTTGAAATTGACTGCTTTTTAAAATTTTGATTGTTTTGGGGTTATTTATTTGACCAAGCGTCTGTGACTGGGTCCCAAGTTTTGTAATAAATTGACCTCAATAAAATAAAATAAATTGAAATTTACCCACTTTGTTTCTCTTCTCTTGTTTCTAATTTTCAAAACCTAATTAAAATTAAATTAAATTAAAAAAATAAAATTTGTGAACAAAAATAAAATTTTTTTTGTAAGTGCTTCGTTCTTGTTCTTGTTCACGATGAATGTCAGCGCGCTGATGTTTTTCTGTCTTCTACAGAAGAAATATCGGGGCGCAAGCTAATTTTCTCTTTTTGAGATGGCCTCAATCTTGCTCTTAATGAAGAAAGGGTTGCTTAGGGTGGTATTATAGACTTGGACTTAGACTTCAACAAGTCAATGTAGAATATGAGAATCCCATGATGGGCGTCGTCCGTCATCGGGAAAAGGAAGGATTACCATCTCTGTTAAAGATGGACACCGTAGAAGACTCCTCAAGGAAGAGGAAGAAAGTAATCAGTCAACAACAATATCCAATTGAATGAACCAACTGTGTGCAATCCTTAATAACTGCTCTGACAGGGGATTTAGTAGGTGTTGATGAAGAGAGAATGTCAGATGCACCGCTCAGAAGAACATAGCGTCGCAATGCAAACCGACACAAACATAGAGTCTTCCTATGAGAAGAAAGAAGACGACAGAAAGAAGAAGCATGTATACTCACCCATATTATTGAGGGAAAAATTCATGAACCATGCATGAAGGAGACCTCTTATAGCCCACCTGATACAGAGGATGAATTAAAACCAGCCATAGAGCCAATGCAGATAGAAACACCCCATGAAGCTTACAAGGGTTGCCCACTATGCAATGTTGAAATTCCTGTGGGAGGATCTACTGGAGGAGTATTCATTGAAAATCCAAGATGCAACACTCTACATTTTAATTGCGATAGTTCTTTTCAAGAGTTCACAGTCGCCGGTGTGGAAGCCTAGGAGGTAGCGCATCTAGATGTGGAGTCGTACATCCCATTGCCTACAGAACCAGATCAGACGTGAACTCCTACAAATGTTGAGACAAGGAGACAACCCCAACAGCTTGAGGAAATTTCCACAGCAGAATTAGAAAGAATGTGCATAGTCAAAAGAAGAGAGCTCCAGTTCTACGAAGAAGTTTGAGGTAAAATTATCAATATTTTAGAAGGCATGGCGCTGTATACCGTGGTATTCTCAGAAAATGATGAAAATAGAATTTTAGACTGTGTATTTGACCTGAGGGACAGAGGTCAAGTTGGTTAGCTGAGGCCAAAAACTTAGTCAGAGTCGCGGAAATGGATGTGCGGGAAAGGAAGAATAACCATTCAATGTGGATGTTGCTACAATTTTATTGAAGATAGGCAAGGGAACCCCACTGCAATCTTAAGATATTATGAGGTGGATCCAACGCCTTATGGAATAAAAAGAATGGTCAAGAGGCTGATTGAATGAAGTATATTACCACCTGACTACATCCTGAACAGATGCATAATTAATATTTACGAAAAGGGGGATTGCATTCCTCCCAATATTGACCACCATGACTTCGTCAAACCTTTTTGCACAGTGTGTTTCATGAGCATAAGCAACATACTCTTTGGAAGAGAAATTCACATCATTGGCCCCGGAGAATTCAGAGGGTCCATTGAGATTCTACCGCCGATGGGATCAATACTGGTTTTAAAAGGAAATGGGGTTGATTTGGCCAAAAACTGCATCCTGGGAGTGCGATATCCCAAAGTATTTGTAACATTCCGAAGAATGCAAGATAAAAAAATTCCAACTGGTTCTATCTGGACCCAGAATTGGAATAACTACAGCCTTATGAGCTATGAGAAGGTTGCATCTCTAAGTACACACAAAGGGAGTTCTTGTCCTGGAGCGTGGCTTAGTAGGTTAGCTTGATCAAGAGCTCACCCCGCCGAGGATGGGCATTCAGTGGACACCTTTTTGTATTGTTCTTTGATGCAATAGATATGACAAGACATCTATCAAATATGTTCAGCTTATGATATGTATTCAATATATGATGTTTCAGATGTATTCAACATGTTGTCTTTTGATACTTCAACATGTAATCAGTCTGTAACTCGTATTTGAAGAAGATTAATGAAATTTATATTAGATTTCAACTTGCTTGTCTAATTGCCCTCTTTGTGCGATTGATAAAGAGTCATGGAACCATGCAATGGTTCTAAATTATAATGAATAAAGAACGACACAACAAAATCCTGATATTAAAATTGAACATATTTATGAAAAAATAAATCAACAAAAATTATATATATGTATGTTGGTAAAAGGAGCTACTTGTGGCTCTCTGCATGTTGATTAGCCGAAAAGAGGTTACAAAAGACCCACTACACTAAGAGGAGAAACTCCCATAGGTTTCTCATAGAAAAAACAACTAGTCAGTTAATTGTAGAAGAGGAAACAATCCTGAGATGTGGGGCATTAAAATTATCCCTATGTAGTAAAAAAGAGAGGGAGGGTGTGGGAGAAGTAGAGATAGAAATTAATTGAGATTCAGCCCCACAAGTGGCTAGGTAATGTGCTGGCTTATTCCCTTCTCTATGAATGAAAGTGAAGAAGACTGTCATATCCTTGATCATATGCCTCATTTGGATGATCCTCTGTTGAATGTGCCAAGTGGGGTGTTTTCTATCTAACATATGTTCAACCAGGTGGGAAGAATCAACCTCTGCCTGAATGCAAATCCAGTTGTTTGATTTTTCCATCTTCAGTGCCCAAAATAAAGCAAGAGTTTCAGCTTCCATTAGATCCTCAACTATATTGGGAGATTGAAAGTAAAGCAAGCATTTTCCTCTGGAGTTCCTGAAGACCTTACCAATGCCAGCCCTCTTGGGGGTAAAACTTCCATCAGTGTTAACTTTAATGAAAAGGAAAAAAAGTTTTTTCCAAACCACTTTAAGCAACTTGAAGCTTTTTTGTTGATCTTATTTGCAGATATTCAGAATATTGGGGAATCTTTTCCATTGAATCAGTCTACTGATATAGGCTAAACAATTAGATACCACTTTATCCACACTTGTCAGCTGATCATCATGTTTAGCTTGATTTCTAGCATTCCAAATAAACCAAGCAATGATAAAGGGGAAACACCCCAATTTCTGCTCTTTCTAGCCTTTCCAACATTCAGTAAGCCACTGCCATTCAAGCTGCAAAGTGTTGATATGAAGGTGTGAGCCCTCCATATCATTTGAGAGTAGTTGCAATGGAAAAACAGATGGGAGATAGATTCATTATCATTTCTGCACATGTGGCACATGGAAGGACCTCTCAACCCCGTCAATTTGAGTATATCATATGTTGGGAGTAAATTTTTAAAAGCTCTCCAAGAGAGAAAGACATTGAAAGAGTAAGGAACTAATTCCACAAATAGTCCCCCCAATCCATCTTTTCCCAAATATAAACTTTTTCATCTATGGTTTTGGTTAATATGTGGTTGGGAATAGATCTCATAGCCAAGTGATCCCTTCTGGTTCTATCAAATTGAATCTTTGTGACCTGTTGGACAGAACTTTCTGTTAATAAAGTCTTCAATATACTTTCAGATCAAGTATTGTCCTCCCAACACTCTTTAACCATATTTTTACTGTTCAGGAAAAGGTTCATGGACATCCTCTGGACACCACACATCCATCCATAAGCTTAAGTTCCCTTGACCTAGTTCCCATAGGAACAATTTTTCAGCACCTTCTCTAACTCTTAACATTTGTTTCCAAATTTTGGAGTCCCCTCCTTTACTGCTGATAGAACTAGGATGGGCAGATCTACAATATTTAGCCTGCATATAATTGGCCCAAATGGTATCCTGCTATCTAAATTTTAGCCATAGTCTACAAAGACTGATATGCTGGAGTTGCTTTAGACCCTTGAACCCCAGGCCACCAACATTATAAGGTTTTGCCAATTTCTGCCAGCTAGCCCATATCATCTAATTCCTTTTCCTTGCCCAAAGGAACCTATTGAATGTTCTTTCAAGCATAACTAAGTTTAAGATTGGTTCGAGCCTCATCACAATAATCATACTTATAATTTACTTATCACATTAGTAATACTAATCGTCCTGAAGTTCTTCCAGCACTCTCTTAGACTTGATTTAGGGAGGAAAACAATGTTGGCAGCACTGAAGTACCTTGGTAAGTTACCCCCTAGAAGAAATACTGAATTGCATGGATTATGTCCCCTTGATAATGTCCCATGATTTTTTTATAAAAATCAGCTGTGAGCCCATCTGGTCAAGCAGCCTTGGAGCTATCAATTGAGAAAAGTGCATGCTTAATCTCCCCTTCTTCAGGAATTTCAGCAAGGTTGACAGCAGTAGTGAATTCTTTATCTGATTTAAAAAGCCTGTTATCAATGGGGTCCCTCTTTAGTTTTGTGCACTGCATCAAATTTTGACAGTAATCTACAACACTCTGAGCAATATCCTCATTCTTCCTAAGTCAGTTGCCTTGAAAGTCTTTAATCTTGTATATGCTGTTGCATCTCCTTTGATGCTTGATATAAGCATGGCAAAATTTAGTGTTCCTATTACCTTCCTTAAACTTAGTTTGATTAGATTTTTGTCTTAGGAAGAGCTCCTGCCTGGTCACAATAGTAAACAAGCATATCATTAGCCTCAAGCAGTGTTGCTTCATCCACCTGACCAAGTATATTTCCTTCCTCCATATCCTTGAGTTTCTTCTCAGCTTGTTCCGCAACATTCATTATATTACCAAAGGTACTCCAATTCCACTGACTTAACAAATTCCCAACCTTTTTCTATAATCTCCACAAATTTATCAAGTGATTGGGATGCTCACAATCCTTCCAATTGTCTTTAACAATATGAAGAAACTCAGGATGAGAGGCCCAGAAGTTAAGATATCTGAAACTAGACTTGTTAGGCTGATTATATGATGATATGTTCATAAGAAGTGGTCTATGATCAGACCATGTCATGCTAAGATGAGTAACAGTAGTGTGCAGAAAGTATTGTAGCCAAATTTTGTTTGCTAAAATTATGTCTAGCCTTTCCCAAGGTTTACCTCTTCCCCAAGTGAAATCAAGACCATGATACCCCAAGTCAAAGAGCCTTGAGGCTTGGATGTTGTCATTGAAATTAGTCATGATGGCAGTATAAACAGGTCTTCCACCCTTCTTTTCAGTAGGAGATGCCAAACAATTAAAATCCCCCCTATCAACCAAGGTTTGTCAGTGTTTGAACTTATACTCCATAGATTATTCCAAAGTTCAATTCTAGTTGTTTTAATACAACCAGCATAAACAAAAGTAGCATAGCCATCCATTCCATTCATATTGAAAGAGATATGTAGGAATTGAGTATGGTTCAACATAATTTTGTAATTCAACTCATTCTGCACAGATGCCAAATCTTGGTGTTAATGTTCCACATAATGGAAAAACCAAGGAAAATTTTTTATACTTTTGGGGATTTGCATGAACCAAGGTCTAAAAAATAGCTAAGCACCAAATTTTGTGCTTCTTATTTAAATACTTTAGCCTTTTAAAAGATAAGGGGTGAGCTAAGCCCCTTATGTTCCAACATAGGATGTTAAATGACAAACGACTTTTTATTTGCTTAAAATATAAGATAAATATGGACGTAATAAATATTTAATACTTGTAAAGTTACACTTATCAACACAAGTATACGTATCGTTCAAGTAATATAGGGCTCTAATGAAGTCCTAGATATCGATCCCACATGGAGTGGTTTAGAACTACGAACTAAGATTTTAGAAATGCAATACTTTAATCACAACAACGATGTTAAATTTGCTTCTCTGTCACTAATAGCAATTGAAATAAAATAGGTAATTTTAATAACTATTAAATAACTAATGATACTAATAAGGGTTTAACTGTGATATTCAATATATAAGAAAGCATCATTCTCCTTGTCAAGAAATTATAGTGAATGGATAAAGTGAATTAGTTCAATTTATATTGTGTCAAATAGGAGCATACCTATTCTTTATCCTTTGGTCCAGGCATAAAGAACATTGACTAATCTTATGCTTGTTTACTGAATCTGTGGCTAGGCTGGGAGGATACCGGCTCTCACTTCGGAGCTCCCACGTTCCCCTCAACTAAGGGCTAACATCTACACTTCAACACACAAACGATAGGACCGAATTAGGGATTTTAGTCTGTCACTCTAAAATCTCCAATTCTACGCTCGATAATATTATTTTCCTATTTATTTGCACCCAACTTCCAAGGGCTTTGAACTTTCTGAATCTTGGATGCAATTTTCACTTTAGTTGTAAAACTCAAGATATTTTAACAAATCAATTGGCTAGATTGAAAGTAAATTAAGATCGAAGTGAAAAGATCATCATAATTTCTTAAACATTTTTATGGCTTCACCAATTCAAATCACCATTTCACAAATCTCAAGACAAGGAGAAAGACAGAGAAAACTACTCAGATCTCATGGGGAAAACACAACAAAACTCGAAATTCATATATAAAATTAAAGTCATACAAACTACAACAAGTAAATAACTTGTCTCTAATTTCTCCCCAAGAACACTCCTCGAAGTTCCTCTGAATCTCTTTCTTTCTTTACAACACACAAAACTCTTCTTTGAAGTAGCAAGGAGGAAGAAATCTCTCACTTTCCCTCCACTCTTACAATCTCTCGAAGAATTCCTCACAATATTGGAACCTTTCTAATCTCTAGGAACTCTCTCTAGCACTTCCTTCACTCCCTATATTCTTTTCCCCCTTCTCCAGGCTTTCCAATTTTTGGCCAAAATAGTCTTTTAAAGTTGTGGATGAGCTTTCTCAAGAGTTGCCTAAGCATCCCTTCAAAATTTGACCTTATCCAAAGCTTGAGTAGGCATAACCGCCGAGCTCGTCGTCGGCGGCCTCGAGGGCGTCTTCGGCGGACTTTTGAAGAATTTTGTCCTGTAGCCTCAGGAAAAACTTGTCGTCGGTGGGTTCGAGGGCGTCTTTCAAACTTCTATATTTTGGTCCTTCTCGCTTCAAATTCGCTCCTTTTTGCATCTTTTTGCTCCAATGACCCTAATTCATCATTCTTGCAACACAACATCAAAAATATCTTTACTTAAAGTGCAATATCATCAAAAACAGTATAAAATAGGTATGAAAATCGCAACATTTTTTCCTCTGGTCATTAAACATGTTGAAGTGATTTAGATCTCCCCCTAGTTAATCTAGGAGGTGATTATCTTTTTTTTGAATTCTTGTTTCCAGTCTCCTGACTGTGAGAGTCTATCTATGGAATTTTCTTCTTCTTCTTCCCCTTTTATATTTGCCACTCATTCTCAAGTGTATGCTTCATCTCCAAGACCAATGAAGCATTTGGTGTGTCAACATTGTCTAACCCATCCTGCTGTTCATTTTGTATACTTGCCTCAGCTTCCATTGTAGTACTGGAATTCAATCCCTCCTCCATGTTAGTGACTATAGGCACCATATCTGTTTGTTTAACATTGATTACATGTTCCTTAGGTGTGACAAAAATCATCCCCTCTTCCTCTTCAGTCAGACATCTGAGAACAACCTTCCCCAGGGGAAGGAGAGGTTTCTCCCCAACAATTTTCCTCATGGTCAGTGTGGGAACTTCTTCACTAGCATGTCTTGGCATCTGCTCAGAACCACCAAGTACCTCTTTATTTTGAGAAAGTTTTCTGGATGGGGGATGAAGCCTATAGCATTTATGCATAGTATGACCAAACATTTTATAATGTTGGCAGTAGTATGGCTTCTGTTTAGCAAAGGTTTCCTGCCAGAAGCCCTCAGTTTCAAAGCCTATCCATATCCTTTTACCTCAGGAAGTGTGACATCTCTTTCTACATGTATTCTAGCAATTACTTGTCTAGCTTTGTTGAATGTTGGGGTGTCCACCCTAAGTGGTGTCTCTAATGCCCTGCCAATGTTAAATAATGCATTAAGCTAGACGAAAGGAAGGGAAAGTCCTGGAAGTTTATACCAAATGGGCACCACTGGAGGCTCCTTACTTGGATCAAAATCAGAGATCCATTTTTGAATTTTCATTGTAACTCTTGTAATCACTAATGTTTGCTTAGCAAAGAGCCTGACATAATCCTCTTCCACTAAAAGCTGAATTAAGAGAAGTCTCCCATCTAGGAGACCAATTTTCTAAGCCCCAATGAAGTTGAGGGAGTTAAATATTTTCTAACAAATTCCATCTTGGGGTGTCCCAATTAGAACTTGCCTATTAAATTGAACTTAACTTCATCTTTAAATGTGACCAATTCTTGGTTTGTAAAATAGACAGCAGTTTCCACATCTTCGGAGCCAAGTGGATGAATACAAGGACAATTATTTTTCCTAGCTACAGTATCATGGAATTCCTGTAGAAAAATCAGTTTCTTAGGTTCTTGTAAAAGATCAGTAGCTCTTCCCACCACACCAGCATATGTGGCCTTGGTCCACCGAGCATCAGTGTTTACATCAATTTGAGTGGCCATGACTAAGCCCCCAACAAGATGTAAACAGAACAACTCACCAACCAAAAACCCCCCAAACTAGAAACAACCAAGGTAGTAAACAGAAAACCTCTAAGAGACCAAAAACAAAGTCTCAAACAACCTTAACAAAACAACACCCCAAACAAAAGACAAATCTTGGAATATAGAATAGACTCCCCAACAAAATCAAAAAACCAGGAAGTACATAAACCCACAGGAAACCAAGATAGCAAAGCTTGGCTCCAATGGAACAGTAACCACTCTCCACCCGGGAAAGCACAAAAAGTGGAGAACACAACCAAGATGAAGAACAAGTAGAAGGAAAGCCCAAGTAGATCACCAAATTCAGCTTCCACCACCAGCCAACTCCAACAAGTTTTCATCCCGCCAGAAACCCTAGCAGAGCTCCACCACCAGCCGTCATCATATATATATATATATATATATATATATATATATATATATATATATATATATATATATATATATATATATATATATATATATATATAT
>NEWO01000138.1:1272577-1391804 GCA_003013225.1 Phalaenopsis aphrodite
CATTCTCATCCTTTGAGATCAGTTTAAGACCACCTTAAATAGAGTAAGGCATCTGATTCTCTACCCATATATTCTAGATAGATTTAAGACCACCTTAAATGGAGTAAGGCATCCCATTCTCATCATTTGAGATTGGTTTAAGACAATCTTAAATGGAGTAAGGCATCTGATTCTCTACCCATATCTTCAAGATAGGTTTAAGATTGTCTTAAATGGAGTAAGACACCCAATTCTCATCCTTTGAGATTGGTTTAAGACCACCTTAAATAGAGTAAATCATCCAATTCTCTACCCATATCTTTGAGATAGGTTTAAGACCTCCTTAAATGGAGTAATGCATCCCATTCTCATCCTCGAGATAGGTATGAGGCCACATTAAATAGAGTAAGGCATCTTATTTTCATCTTTTGAGACTGGTATGAGAGCATCTTAAATAGAGTAAGGCATCTGATTCTCCCTCCGGGATTGACACCAAAACTTCAATTCCCATTTTTGGGTCAACACCTAAAACATGATTCTCATCCTCCAATATACTCAAAGCCTTATAATTTGAAATCCATCTTGTAAATCCTAAGCGGGAATTCCGAGTTCTCGTTTTGATTGGATATTCACTTGCCAATTCCCAAGCAGAAAAAATTCTCACTCAAACCTATTCTTTGTTTTAGGTCTGTTGACTTGGAAAATCTATGTTTGATTTTGTTGATCTCATCGGTCAACGCCAATACGTGCGGTGTGCTTGCCTGACACACCACACCTATTGGGGGGTCCATTTGTTGACCTCATTTTTGGTTGAGGTCTAGTTTTTTCCCTGTTTAGGAGCTGAGGATCTAGCCATAGGATTTTCTTGTTGACTATTTTTATAGGACTAGAAGGAACACCTCACCATTAGAAATTCCAAATTTTTCTTTGCTCAACTTGAAGTTTCACATATTGGTCATAACCTCTAGCACTTAGTAGGTGAGGTCAGTATGGGGGAACTCAAAGGGAGTCTCCCATAGGATGGTCAAACCTTAGGACTAACCCTGAGTGGTCTGGTTTTGGTTGAGATGGCTTGCACACGTGACTTGATCTCATGATTCCTTTTGAAATTCTCATATGAATGAACCTATACCCCTAGTCTTTGGCTAAGAGGGTTAGAACCAGCATATTGAACATCCAAAATGAGTCCTCACATGGCTCTTATTAGTTTGGCACGGCTTCATGGCTTACTTGCCCATTCTAACCCAAAATCATCAAATTACCAAAATACAGCTACAAACCTAATTTTTGCCAAAAATCCCAAAATTTCCCACAATACCCAAATTTGCCCAAAAATCATCTCAAACCACTCACCACTACCTAAATTAGCCAAAATTCATTAAAATCACAAAATTCCCAAAATATCCCCAAAATTGCAAAAAATTACCAAAATTCCCCTCATGACAAAAAAATTCAAAAATTTCCTAAAATTTCAAAATCATCCCAAATGTTCCCAATTTCAATTTTTAATGACCAATTAGACCCAATTTGACCAAAAGCCCCAAATTTCCCTTAAGAGCCTAACTTCCCCAAATTAGCTTCAATCTTGGCCCATTGACCATAATCTTACCCAATTTTCATTTCAAACCAAAATTCAGTATCCCTAATCCTAATCTAAACAAAATTCAAGCCCAATTTGACCCAATTGCAAGCCCAATTTTACCTAAATCAAAAAGCCCCAATTTTGACCATATAACTAAATCCACCAAATTGACTTTTCAATTTCAATTTACTTCAAAATCACTTGAAATTCTTCCAAATCCCTCATGACATATTCCTACACCAAATTCTACATCATGCCAAACTTCACCAAAAATACCCCATAATTATGAAATCCTTCCTCATGCCAGAGAGTGAAGCCACATGCAAGCCATGAAACCACTCCCAAGCCATAGGTGAGCCATGAGAGCCTTGTTACTCATCAAGCTATTAATGGCAAGAGGACAAGCTACTTTTAAGCCTCTTTAAAAAGGTTTTTAACCCTTTTAATGACACACTTAAACCCATGATTAGCCAAAATCCCTTAGATGGGGACCTCTCCACACCACTTCAGTTGAACCACCTGATTCTCCCAACACCCAAACCTTTCTTGATGGGTGAACCAAACCATGACTTGACCCAATTTGACCCAAAATGACCCTTCCCTCATTCCTCTTTAATCCAAGACCTTTACATATGGCCAACCCTAATTGACTTCACCAAACCTAAACCCTAACCTCCCTGAGTTGGATGGTGACCCCTCCCTGGCCGGCCGACCACCTAGGCTACCGGAAAACTCACGTTCAAAGGCTCCACCTAAAACAATACTCAAAATTTTAACCCAACTAAGTTAGCTCATTCCAGTTGGATTATTGCCTCTTCCTCCCCTCCACCTAATCAGCTTATGACACCCACCAATTGCCCTTGATGGCCTCTCCTTCCCCCTCTATTTAAACCCACCCTCTATGGCCAAGAGGGGAGAGCTTGAAATTCCTTTTCCAAATTGATCCCAGAGCTTCTTCAAGACTCGCTAAGTTCAATCCAACCATCCTCAAGCCGTTAATAGTCTGAGCTCAATTTTGGCACTCAAAATCAAGCCCGAAACAGGACATCCCTCTAGACTCCACCAAAGTCAAATTAATTGCACCAACACCATCCCTTGAGTGAGAGAAGAAGATCCCCCATAGAAGCCCCATCACCAGACCACCCTAGGGTGAACTTTGATCAAACCCCTGAATCAGCCTTAGTTGATTTCATATGTAGGCATTTCACCATGACTTGAGGCTTCATTCAGGAGCTCTTTGGACTCAAGGCAAGCTTTTGGAAGCACCCAATTGAGGCCACACCTCTTGGGCAAAGGTATTGAACTCTCCCCTTAAATCGAGCTTCATTTGATTATCTATGCTTATAGACTTGATTTAATGCTTGATTTACCATATGGATATGTTCCCGTAGTTAAGATGAGTCTATAGAAATAAACCTCATTTTATTTGGTTAAGGATCAAGAGAGATATTAAGGTTTGAAGTTGGACGACTCACGGGTTCAGTTCATCGGGGACGACGACGGAGGACCTTCCAATCGAGTGTATCGAATGGAGGATCCTGATGCGGTTGGATGGCGCTTCGATATGTGAATGGTGGGCTGACTCGGATGGCGACACCCAATTCCACAGTGACACGCGTCCGTTCAACGCGTACGTGGATGCGCTGCATAGATAGAAAAATAGGGTTTGTATTTTATTTATTTAATAGTCAGAACTTCAAATATTCATATATTTGTGTAGAAAAATTACAAAAATAAAATAAAAATACCACTTGCTCAGTGAACTGAGGAGAATATTGTGGAAATTGTTTCATATTTTTTTGATGCATGTATTATTTTTAATTAATTAAATAGTTTTTTTCTTATATGAATTCTTCATTTTCCCAGAAATTTCACCATGCATGGGAACATGGGGCTTTTGATGCATTTATTGTTAGGTATCTCCCCTGCTTTTTCCAAGGTTAAGGGGCATCTCTAACCACATATATATAATTTTCAAGATAATAGTCCCTGTTTTGGTAAAATAATTATAAAAATTAAAATACTCATCATAAAAATACAAAATTTGTTTTGGTAAATTCACTACGGTCAGAGGAATCTAAAAAAATATAATCTTAGTTTAACTCATTAAAAACAATCATTATTGTTGCAAACCCTAAAAAATGAAAAAAAAAAATAATTTGGAGTAATTATAAATGTAAATGATATAAAAATCATTCTCTACTATGATTTAATGTCAGAGGAGCTCGCCACAAAAATTTCAAGTAAATTAGAGTTAATTGGTCATTCAAATGAATTAATGAAGTGAAATTGCATTTTTGGCATTAAAATAATTATAATAATTAAAATACTGATTTAAAAATTACCAAAATTGGTTTTGGGAGCTCCTTATGACCATAGGCATCTCAAAAAAATAAAATTATAATTAAAATAAATACTTCATTTTTGAACTATTTTTTAGCATTTAAATAATTAAAAATTAATTAAAAATCATAAAAATTGCAAAATTATAAAAACACACTAAAATGTCACATTTGGCTTCATGATCACTTAGAATCAATTAAAATAATTTTCCTAATTTTGTAGGTCAAGATATTAATTTTAAAGGCTTAAAAATGAATTTTCTGTAATTTTTCACTAAAATAATTGCAATAATTAAAATATAAATCATAAAAATATAAAATTTATTTCTTTGGATTCCATGGACTTACAGGGATATAATTAAATTATGAAACATAATTTTCTATGCAAATAATATTGTATATTTAATTAATGCTCAAAATAAAAAAAATAATTCTAATAATTAAATTAAACGTCTAAAAATCATGAAAATTGGTCCAAGTGGTCCTCTAACCTAGGTAAGACTCCAAAAATTTTATTAAGTACATAGGTTTTGTTTTGATCGAGTTATTAAATTTTCATTGAAAATCCCTATTTTTGCATTAGAAATAATTATAAAATTAAATAAATTCAGAAAAATCACATTTTCTCCTTGGATGTTCTAATTAACTCATGAGTGGGGTAATATAGAATTTTCAAGTCATCTGACTTTAATTTAATGAATTATAGGGTCTAGGGGTAAAAGGGTAATTTTGAAATTTAAGGCTTAATTAAGATTTAGGCTTAACCAAATAGCTAAATGGGCAACAAATAATCTTAATTGATATGTTTTGATGATTGGAATATGAAAGGGATAAATGGCAGTAACCAACCTCACTTTGGTCTTGTAAAGGATAAATTTGTAAATTTCTTAAAAATTGAGGAAATTTGGAAGAATATTTAAATAATAAGATATTAAGGTGAGGGTTTGATTTTGGAAGAGTATAGCTCATTGATTTTAAGCCCCATTTAATGGTTTTGAAATGGTTTATCATTCATGATAAGGATTAAATGTAAAAACATTTAAATCTTTTTCTAAAATTACAAATCTACCCATTAATTTTTAAGGGCTTAGTAGTGAACTGGTATTAATCAAAATTTTATTTAATGAGCTTTAGAAAATGACCTATAACTAATTTAAAACTATTTAAAACACTACAAGCCCAACTTTAAAATTAAAATGCTAATTAGACCAAACTGCCTCTAAGGGTCTTTATCTATATAATTTATAAACAAAATATCAAGTGATAATTACCCCATCCTTAGGGTTGGTTAGAACATCAACTCATTGAGCATAAGGGTATTATAGGGATGAGTTATTAAGCAACATAATGAGTTTGAACAAATTTGGACTTTTCAAGGGATTGTGAGATGTCTGGGGCATGATCTCTGGACCCTTTTCATACTCTTTTGGATTTCTTGAAGTATGATTAAACTCATTATGTGTTGCTTAAGAAATCATTTTTACATTTAAATGAATAGGACCCATAAAGATATGACATAGGATCTGGTAGACACACCTTAAACTTGTATTTTCTACTTTTTCTACAAGCATGTTTTAATTCCTGCAAATTTATATATATGTCTTGCAAGTACTGAACTTTTAGGTGGAGGAATGAGAAGACTCAACAAGTACATTTTTATTGTTTGCAACACCTTCTTTTTCTGTACTTTCTTTATTATACTTTTTCTGCTCATGAACTTGCATGTTAAACAATGATGTCACCCTACATGTCAAAACTAAAACTTTTAAGATAGCCACAGAACTGAAACCAAAACAAAAATTTAAAAATCAAACAAGATAAAATTCATCATCATAACATTCAAAATATAAGATAACTTAAAATTTAATCACAAACATCACAAAACCAAAATTGCAACTAAATTAAAACGTCTATATCAGATGATCAGGAATCCCTCGGAGGAGGTAACCTAAAGTTGCTAACGAGATTTCCCACGGTTTAAATGAAAGTATAGAGCTCATTGAGTTGAGTTTAATAAATTCATTTGAACTAAGTGAATCTGAAAGAAAATAGTGGTACCAGAACGAGGGAACCGTAGGATCCTAACCGGTGTTGCTATAATAAACTTTAACATGCCTCATAATATATAAACACCCATGACCATAGGAAACATTTGATTTGACACCATTACATGACACATTAGAAAAATTAAACTCACCACGACGAGGAGCTTGGAGCTAACATTGTGGTCAACACGACCATCTTCAACAGCAAAACATGTCTACACCAGTTAAATCATTCCTTAGAATTAAACAAAAATCCATAGGACTTTGAGGTTGATTGCTTATGCAATATAAATCATTAACTTATCTTTAGGCCTTTGTGTGGTTCTGCTATATCATATAAGCCCTAACTCGCCTTAAGATTCCAAGGTTGTCGTTTGTCACGACCTAAATCCTCACATCTTTCAGGCTATTTGTGTAATCATTTTACACGAATGTAAGCCCTAATTAATAAAATTGGCAGGATGAAACATTCGATAATTCTAATCTCCAAAATTGAAGCCAAACAATATGATAGTTTTGGGAAGTCAACGAGATTCTCCTCTGGATCTATGACATCCCCTAGCATCTCTCCTTTTGGAATCTAAAATAAATGTTCCAAATTTGAGTTATTCTCGTTTCACATCTCTTTGTTCGATCTCGTTGAAAATTCCTCGTTCTTTGAACTCCTTGAAGATAATGTCCCCTGATTTTTATCGAGAATTTTCTTAGGTGACTTCAGTTATCTAAGCTGTGATTAACTATAAGGACTTGCCCTTATAAGAAGCATTTCTAAACCCAGCTTAAAATAAACCCTATTTAATTTTTTATATTAAATAGAGGAACTTGTCAGCTTATAATAAAATTGTTTTGCAGACCAAACGAATGCCATACAATCTACAGTTTATTTAATCGAGCCTTACCAGTAAGCAGTGTGTTTATCCTTCTGGATAGATACATTACTTGCGTTATTAAGCTCGTTTATTTAAGCTACTAGGGATATGAGATCGGTCCGATCTTGTATTTTCAAAAATAAAAAATATTATTTTTTTCTAAATTATATATTAAATTAAATTAAAATAGGTATTGGGATACCCATCATGGCAACCAACAACTCCACAACCCCAACCTCTTTTTTAGTGCCGACAAGTATATTCTTGATTCCACCAGACTTGGACTTGGTGTTAGTTTGACCTAGGTTAATTATGTCATCAATGTCATGAGTTTCAATTTATTTCATAGGGTTTAGGTTTTGGGCTTGAAATTTTGGGTTTGGACTTGTGGGTTCATCGGTTTAGTTAAGTTTGATTAACTTTATTACTTTAATTAGCAATTTAATTTGCTATTTTAATTTTAAAAAAATTTAATTGGCTTGATTATTTATGATTATCATTTTATCAAATTTATTTTAAATTGGTTTAATTTATGTTTGAATTTTTTGTAACTCTTACTTGATGATTAGGATTTGAACTTTTAGTTAGAGTTTCAATTTTCTTTTTATTTGGTGAATTTGTTCATCCTTGAATTTAATTTTACTTAGGGTACATTTGGTCATGTTTAATTTTAAGATTTAAGGAATTTTTGGGGTTGATTTAATCTTATATTAATTAGTTGATTTAACTTTGGTGCTTAGTTTGGGATTGTTGATTTAGTGAACTAAGTTTTATTTATTTAATCTTAATTAATAATTTTAGTAGGTGTTGGATTCAATTTCATTTGGTTTGATTTTGGTGACTTTAGTTTCCTCTTTGTGATTTAATTTTGTTGATTTAATTTTACTTTGAATTAATTTTGATGTTTTTAATTTTTTTTGGGTTCAAATTTGATTATTTTTTGGCATTTTAATTTTTAAGATTCCTATCAGGAGGTAACCTTTGCCTTGGTCAAATGTTAGCCTCATATTCAATGGGCATCTTTCTAAACCAAAGGAAGGATACCCGACCTTAAGGGTGAAAGTGAGCTACCAAGAGGGGAAACCTAAGCCTTTAAGGTCAAAGGTCACTTAGGGCGAACTTGGCCTTTAATGATTAAACCCTAATTCTCTTAACCAAGGGTTGAAGATTTGGAGCCTTGTAGTGAAGATTTGTTTGAAGTTCTGTATTGGTGTTGTTTCCTTCCCCAGTCTTCTAAGAGAGCCACTAGGAAGATCCTAAGGCTTGATCCTTGGATCCTAGAGAGAGGAAAAACCTCATACAAAAATGAGGTTTTCATCATATATCTTTACATGTTGGTCCCCCTTTTAGGCAAAATAAAATTGCATTCAGGTAAAATAAAGTTGAAAAATCAAATCAACCGTCAAGATTAACTGGGTATGAATTATTCTAAATTATTAGTGGCATTATAAAAATTACTGATGATCTCAAGCACTCTCTACAATGCTATTCTAATTTTTGTGTTAAACATAGTTAGGCAAAATGATTCATTTTTGTATTTGCATTACTGGAAGACTAACTTGATTATGCATAATCTTGATGTTATACATATAGAGAAAAAATTCTTTGGTAATGTTTTCAATACTACAAGGATGTTAAGGTTCTAACTAACGATAACATGAATGTCAGACTAGACTTGAAGGAGATTTGTAGAAGAAGAGAGTTAGAGATTCAAGAAACTATTAATGGTAAAATTATAAGTATAAAGTAAAAATATTTTCCTACTTTGGTTTAATGCAGAATAATTTGTGAGTGGTTGTAGTCATTAAATTCTTAGAGGTTATGCTTCAGATTTGAGTTCTTGTGTTGACCTGGAAGCAAGAAAGACATTTGAAATAAAAATCAATAACTATCATATTTTTTTGTAAAGTTTGATTCTAGCTGCATTTAGCTATTCGTCAAGTGAAATACTTAATCCACTTGTTAAAAATTCAATATATTACCAAATTAGAAGAAAATATTCCAATAAAAATGTACAAGTTAGAAACATATTTCAGATAGTTATTTTTTACTCGATGAGCATCTGCATGTGCATCCATCATACAAGATTATAGTTGGTGATCAAATGCAGTATCATTGGATGTAACTATTTGAGTGGTATTAACACATATACTAAAGAGTTATTTATTTAAAATGAATATCAAATTGTGCTACATAACTATTCTATTATTATTTTTTGAATAAACTAAAGAAAAATATGAAAAATAAAGCCTGATCAGAAGATTCAATTTGTGAGATATATTCATATTATAGAAGACTGTTACTTTGTGCTTCTACAATTTTGATGAACAAGAACCCACCGATAAGCCAGAAGATTTATTGCCTCCTTCTACGATTTCTATTTCTCAGAAGTTAGGTGAAGCATCAGAGAAATACATATCACATTATGTTAATGATAATGAAGTTATGTTATTCTTATGTATGAAGAAGTTCAACCCCATTTTGAGTAAGATATATGTTGTTCAACTTTGTAATGCGAATGTATTTTCACTTAATGCATACATTTTTAATATGTGTGTAACTTATTTTTAGCTTCATTAAATTTACAAGACGAAAGTATCAAATATGGGATATAAAAAGACTTCCTCCAATGGTTTGAAGGACACATAGGTTATACTCATCTAACATAATTATTATTACGTATTTTGAAAAAAAGTAATAAAAATATAAATGTTTATGAAAATCATAGATTCGTGATTGGAATAATGAAATAACAAATTCGAGCCTGATAGAAGCTGCTTAGGTTCATCTATGAAAACTTGGTTAATGTATGATGTAAATGATTACAAGTTTCATACAAGATCACGTTCAAAAGAAAAAATACTAATAACTCTATTATTTGTATTAAAGAAAATAATAATTCAGTTGGTCAAATTAATTATTATGGAATTCTTAAATAAGTGGTTCAATTAGAATATCGTAGCTATATCGGGAGAAGTGTGTTCCTATTTAATTGCAATTGTTTCGATTCGATTCATAATCATGGAACAAGGGTTAATAAGACATATAATATCACTGAAGTTAAATAGAAAAAATAGATGCTAAATTTGATCATTTCATTCTGGTAAGACAAGCGAGTTTGGTATATTATCTTTAATACCTTGATAAATCAAAAGAAAAGTTGATTGGGCAGTATTCATCACGACTAAATGCAAAACATCTATTGATATTCATACCACTCATTAAGAAAGAGAAATGTCATAATTTTTTATTCTAATTTATTCTATTCATGAAAAGATAACTTCAGAGGATGTTAGTGGTACACACAAAGACTTTACACTTAATGAGTATGACTCTTGGGAAGGTTTTGATGAAAAAATTTTAAGTTTGTCATCAAATCACTCATTATATGGTAAATAATAAGATGTGTATGTTATTTAACTGCTTTTATTATTAAATGCTTCATCTTCTATTCATTGTTCCCTCTTATATTTTAAATTTCTTTCTATTAATTATTTAGACTTTTATTTTCAATATCGGTAGTTTCTAGATTACACTTTAAATTTTGTTCATACTTCTATTTGTTGTTATTATATCTATTTTAAATTGTGGTAGATTGTAGATTGCACTTTATAATTTTTCCTTTTTTTAATTGTTTAGACTTATATTTTCAATACTAGTAGTTTATACATTGCACTTTACATTTTGATCATACTGATGTTTGATGTTATGTTCACTATTTAAATCTTCCTTTCTTGATACAAACAATTTCTATAGGCGGCGATGATCTCTCTCCATGCAGGGGACACAATCATGGTCATGATAGGAGAAAGGCAGTCGTTAGATGATGAATCAGTGGAACTACATAGATGACAACTTCTACCTCCATTCTCTCCTTTCTCCCCTCACAAGCATTCAACTTGATGTTGTCACCTTCACCAAACGTCTTACACCACATCTTCTCCCACCATACATCACCACCCCCTACATTGCATGCATGTGCTCCTTCCACTTATGTAGTAGATCCTTCTACTATTGTCAATCAAGGTGTATTAGACAACATGAGATGCACATTTAATTTGGAGCCTATCAGTCTTGCGTAAATTTTTTAAATTATAGCAAAATATAATTCTATTGCAATTTTTTATTTATAAAATTAATAATATCTTTGTTTCATAATTTATACCTCTACATAAGTTGTTCATGTCATCAGAGATATCATGTATAGCAAATATGATGCTCCATACTTATCATGAAAAAAGATTCCATTTAAAATTCAGAATATGTGGTTCAGAGTGCTTGCCGTGAACTCTTGACATTAATCTCAAGTTATATAAAGCTATCCATCTAATATATTAATATTTAGTATGTAGAAGAAGTTCTTAAGGTGCCCTTAGGATTAAACACGTATCAGGAGGGCCTTTGAGTCCAGGAGAGATTATTGCGTGCGGACACCGCATGCATCTCTGCATGCGGTGTTCGATTCTGGCCGTAGATCACGGTGATCTACGGTCAGGATTATTTCCGTTTTTTAAAAAATAAAAATAAAAACTTTTAGGTGGGGCCCACCGAAATACATTAGTACCGTAAATCATGTGATTTACGGTCCGGATCGGCGTCCGCACGCAAGCTGCGCGCGGACGCCGATCCGCATGGAATAATTTTCCTGAGTCCAGAGGGCAAAGCGGGGGAGGGGAGCGTCTTCTTGACATGTTCACTGAGATACAAAAAAATGGGTCAGTGTTCTGTGAGGCTCAGGCAGGATGTGTAGGCTAGTTTGCATAGATCCTATGAAATTCTTGACCATGTAAAGAAGAGTGACCTGGTGAAGCAAAATTGGGGTTCAGACTGCAAGGGCATTTGCACCTACAAACACATTTGTGGGGCCCAACTATATACAAAGTACTAGAGATGGATGATAAGAGTTATTTTATGCATTATAAATTTATAAAAATAATTGTTTATCAACTTTTTTCTTATCTTAACAGACACGGGAACTTGTATGAGAGTCCACTGCTACTGAGCTACATGCACATAACCATCAATCAAATTAACTAACAGTGGGCTGACACTTGATCGAGACAACCCATGTAAGTGGATAGAGTGATTTTTATATAATTTTAATTAATTTTGAAATTAATTTAGCCACTAATTATCTTTTATAATTTTTGTAGGAAATTTATCAATAGCTGAAGGAGTCTCAGAGTCAGCACATAGAAGGAGTTACTATCGCTAGTATTGATTTGTTCGATCATAAGCTTTGAAGAAAGGCCACTCGGAGGAAAAATAAATGCACATCACATTTTTACTGAATAGAGCTCTACATCAACCCAACATGATGAACTTTGTAAGCAGGTTGTCACATTCAATATCAATATAGAGAACCGATTTACTGTTAAGTTTGCCAAGATAGAGAACAAAATAGAGGCCAAAAGGAAAATAGAATTAGAGGATGTGCAATGTAAGGCACATCATATAGGGAATTTGTATGTATATGACAAGATGGAGCAAGAAGATGAGGTGACCGATGATGACTGGGGTTATTTTTATTACTAGAAATTTATGTACATTTTTTTGTTATATGTGGTCATATTATTTGGCTCTTTGACTTACTACATTACAATTATTTATGTTTTCAATTTGTGAGTTCATTCATATGGTTTTAGTTAATAGCTCTTTCGACGATAAATTGGATTATGTGATGTACATTGCGATGCATATTGCATATGTTTTTGGGATGTACATTGCACATGTTCATTAAATTATATAGTTTTTTGATGTCAAATTGATGGCATTTTTGACAATCTAATGAAATGAAGTAAAGCAATGATTAATGCCTCTCAGTTTATAACCGACAGCAAACTGATAGCTACCCTAGGGGTCTTGGCTTGTTATTTACCGATAGTTCATGCTCGTTAAAAATTCTTTTCAACGATAATGTTACCTGTTATTATTTTGTCGATCTCAAATGCCACCAGAATTAGGGTTTCCAACCAAGGAATAAGTAATGCTAAATTGTTCATTAGAAAGTCCTCGAATTTTTTAATAAATATCCTACGATATTTTAATTATTTTCGTTGGCATTTTACTGTAAAAAATCAACCGAAATCCTGTAGTGATTCATGAGTCATGATTTCACTACCAACTCTTTTCATATACAACAACAAGCATCACTCTAGAAACCGAGCAGAATAAACTCCATGATTATTGTTTATTTGTCAAACATCTTAAGAGATCAATCTAAGTTCCAAACACTCAAAATATAAGTTTTCAACCACCTTTCCATTCTTTACATTTTGGAGAAATCATTGGTTGTAGTATTGATGTAGAAAACCAATGTGATAGGTACACAACTATGTGTATAAAGTGGACTCCATGCCATTAGTCTTTTGTATATATGTAGCCTGCACTTTATAATTTTTAATATTTTGCAAGTCAACAATATTCACTATAATGAGATGTTCTAATAATAGCATATGCACAATGCATGTTCTGTATCGCTTAAAGTGGATAAGAGAAAGGCTCATCTAAACATCATATGTCCAAAGATCATTGATAGAACACTCATATCATTTTTTAAATCATTTAATTATATATTTATAAATAATATATTATGATTCAATATCACTATGCATATTAATCTTATATAATCATTCTTATTCCTTTATTTCAAAGAATAAAATTGTTAGTATTTATCTATATTGATAGATTGCAAGAAAGCTTATTTGCAATTTATATTATCTTTTTAAATTGTTGTGGACTAGTTAGCTACTAATTTGAAATAAATTGGATTATTTTAAAAGCCAAATACTCATTCAAATTTTTAGTTTGTTCAGTAACTTGTTGAAGTACATGCTTAACTATAATTCAAGTACAATTGTTAAAAAAAATTAAATAAACAGTTTGAGCATACTTGCGAAAGCTCGGGTTAAGTTCAAGCCGACTTTAAAGGTTTATAATATGACTAAGCCAAGTCTAATCCACAACATGCTCGTCTCGACTCGATTACAATCCTTGGGACAGGCAAAAGTATTTCCCACCATTGATTTTTTTTTCAAAACTTCTTTTATTAAAAAAGAAAGGTTTCAATATTTCATAAATATGTAGGATAAAGACAAATCCATGAACTCCTTTTGGTAGAAGGATGCAATTGGAAGTGATTAAAGTCGTATCCTTTGAGGTAAAGATCAAAGCATAACAAGCTAAAATGATTCGTGAGAAAATCCTAACTAAGGTAGCATTTAAGGTAAAAGATGGTTCTAACAAAAAAATATAAAAAAAGCTATTAAAGGCAAATCCCTCCTAGGCTGGGCACCATCATCGATCCTATCACATAGAGAACGAAAGAGACTATAATGAAATCTCTTTGGAGGACTTAAGCAAAAGTATCAAGAAGATCAAAGTGCTCTTGTGCTTACCTTATCAGAACTAGCACCAGCTAGAGAAATTGCAGCCCTTTTTGTTGTTCTTCAAAAAATCTTTTAGAACTTAAGCTATCTCATTAGGTATTTGGTTCTATAAAGGAAAAAAAAAAAAAGGAAAAATCCTATTGATGGGATTGGGTGAACCTCAGTAAGGAGTAGGAGAGTTAAATGTCAAAGTTTGAATCAAGGGAACTTTTGGTACAAAAAAAAAATGGTTAATATTGATTCAATTTAAGATAGCACAAGATTCTTTTAAGGAAAAGAAAATCCACATTAGAACATATATTTGAATATATTTAAGAATGAGAAGATATGTTCTTTGAAACTATGACCCATTTGAGTAAACAATTACTACTAAAACAAGCATTTACAAGTCAGAGTGCAACTTAACATAGCCACAGGTGTTCTGAATGAATACCAAAGTTGGCTTGAAATCTAAGTTGGATTACAGTCGACTAGAAAAAAAGTTCAAGCATAAAAATTCATTCACTTTACTATGTGTTTAGTTCACAGAAGAACCATAATGAAAACGGGGTTTTATCCTTTAGTCCATCTCTTAATCCATTTTATGCATTAGAAATTATGCTTGATTATGTGTGTTATTTCATAGTCCAAAAAAGTTTTCCTATTAGTTTTGGATGCCTCAATTCACGAAGTTTAAATATATCTTTTTTATGTCTATTTTATTAACCCCTTCGAAAACATTTTAGACATTTCTTAAAAAACACTTTTTTCTCTAAGAGTATTTGATCGAATGACACCAAATTCCAACTGAACCACAAAAGTATTAATCTATTAATTAAAATAAACATTAAATTCACTGACAACCAATCTTACTACTTTGTGGTTAGTGTTGGCGATTGCATATGTGAAAGAGAATGGAAATTTATTAAATTTATTTGACAAATACCTCGTTTATAAGGAAGCTTTTCAAGGAACCATAATTTGATCTTAATTTTCCTTAACCACATTTACCCCTCAAAACTTTCATAGAATATCATCTTAAAACAAGAGTTTGGATGAGACCACAAGCTGCCAATATGATGTAGAACTAATACATTAAATTCAAGAGCATCCATTTTGGTGATTCTGAAATGATAAAAAAAAATTTAGAATTCCTTTATCAAGTCTAAGCCACCATACTTTACACAACTTTAATGAGGGTTCAAATACCACCAGCACTCATAAATCTTAATCTATAAGGCTTAGTAATTAGAAATGAAGCTGTCAAGAAAACTGAAAAAAAAAACACTACTAAGAAGTTGAAGATTTAAGCATGACTGTGTGGTTAGTGAAGCAATATATGAAATGGTCTATAAAGCTATAATTTCGACTAAGCATTAGGCCAAGAAGCATTTGATATAGCTATACATATCTAGCGAACAACGAAGTTAGTAGATGACACAAAAGTTATAGTGAATATTTTGGTTGGCAAGATTGGTTCTGCTACTCGTGATGAAGTTGCACGAGTGATTGAGTGAGTTGCAAACAATGGTGTGCATTATTTTGTCAAAAAAAAAAAAAAAAAAAAGATCTGAACCGAACTTATTTAATCGAGTTTAATTTTGAAATAGCAATTTAATTTTTGTTATAAAAAATTTAATATTTTTTTTTAAAATCAACTATAACTATCCTTAAGTGTTACAGCTTCCACAATACCACCAGTGTGCCAAATAACAGAGTTCCTAGTAATCAATTCATTTTCAACTTTAGTGATTTTTTTCATTCTTCAAATTGTGGAGCCAATAAAAATCACTTACATCTGGAATTAACTTTTTGTGAAATTTTTATAAAAGCTCGTGCTTTCTAAAAAAGTACCAAGTTATCCTCTCATTGGTTGCTTGCCAATGGTAAGAAGCATGTTGGGGTCTAGGGGTGTAAAAGTCTAATCGAGCTATCTTTTACCAAGTTCGAGCTCAAGTTCAAGCCCAAGCCAATGAGTTCAAGCCGGCTTATGAGCCAGTTTGTTTATTATAAATGAGAGAAAAAGATAATAATTTAAGCTAGATTTACAATAAGTTACTAATTAAAATGAACAATTCAGAGAAAGATAATAAAAAATCACCTAAGATACAATACTAAGTATTAGTTTTTAGACATTTTTAGTAACTCAAAGATAAAATTTTAAAATTTTATACATTTAAACTATATTTTATATCAATATCTTTTTAAACTAGTAAGCTCACAAGCTAACGAGTCGAGTCAGGGCTAGCTTGAGCTTGACTTGTTAGTTCTCGAGCTCAGTTCACGAGCCACTTATCGAGCAAAGCTCAAGCCGGCTCACAAGGCGCCTGACTCCTTTACACCCTACTGGGGGCTTCAATGTTGAATTATGATGCCATGAATTGGATCTCTATTGATGCAAATTGGATAAACGTATAACCGTTTAATCTTATACGGTTAAATGAATGTTCTAATAATTTTGCCAGCAAAACTTTGCAGTTTGTGCATATTTCCGAATTCTTTAATATTAAATACACTAGTTTGAAATTTGATTACAGAATAAATGCATATAAAGTGAACAGCCTTTCAATTTACTGATATTTTGCATCAGCAGACAGGATCATCGCTTGGCAACATTCTGTGGGGAATTATTTACTCAATTTTCATTTTAGGAAAATAAAAATAAAAATAAAAATCAATTTCGACATGCAGCCCTAATATTTATCTTTATGTACAATGCTACATTTTATTGAGGAAAAGTAATTTCTGCTATGGTTCTACCAATAAAGAGTTAGTGTATGATATCATAACAAAATAAGCACTCTTAAGAAACTTTTCGCTTGCCAAAATGGATTTTTTCTGATTAAATTGCTCGTTAAGATTACAATGACCATTTGTTGACAAAACTGCTCATGCCTGAATCTGAAACAGTTTTTAAGGTTGGCACTATGGCTAAAACTTAACATAAATCTAGCAAATGCTAACCATTCTGCACCAAAATATCAATTCCTGCATAACATGCAGCCAAAAATTGTACCTATTCAGCTTTACACTTCAATCTTCTAGCTCAGCTTCCTCTGGTGCAGATGCTGAAATTAGGGAAGCAGACTTGATCTTTCCAGCATGTTCCAATCTCATGAGAATAACACCCCTAATATGAATTTAGTTGTCAAAAACATATTTCATGAAAGAGTAGATAGCAATGAAGCAAATCTAATAATTCCTAATCAGATTTGACACCAAAAAGCATAATTACTTTGGAAGAAAGAGGAATAAAAAACAACATTTTTAACTGAAAATAACCGATGGATATTACTTTCAAAAATAGGAATAAAAACAAATGAGGGACAATTCGGGAACTTCAATCTACTTTCCCTAATTTTAAAGAAGTGATTAACATGCATGAACAGTAGTTCATTATTATAAGCCATTATTGTATGTATAGATTTCCTTCTTTCAGGCTACCAGGTGTGTTGATGGAAGCTTTGGTGAATCTTATAGTTTGCAAAAAATGTATAGTCCGCTAACAAACAATACTCAAAATATCATCAGCAAATTGAAACATTTTGCAAGGAAATCATGCGCAAGTATGTTACGCTTAATATTATCTGCAGTATACGTCACAAGTGCCCGCACTTCAGGAAAAAAATTGGCCATGTATTGCACCCCTTCCAAAGCAAATTCAAGGTCTAAAAAACCCATCCCTCTAACATATTTCTAGTCTTTCAGGACTCCAAAAATCTTATATTTCAAAAAAAAAAATCTCCAAGTTTTTAGAAAACACTTGGAGGATACAAGACCAAAAAAGTTACTTCCAAATTAAACAAAAGTAAAATTACATGCAACTCTTGAGACCAGTTACCTAGCATAGCGTGATTGGATAGAAATATCCCTAACTTTAATTCTGTTAACAGTTCCACTTTGACTAACGAGAACAATCTGTTCATCACTTTCCCCATCTTCTGCAGGAAGAACGTTAGAAGTGCTTAAAGAGCATGCAAAAGTCAAAAGTGGAAGCTTATTTAACAAGAGATTAGCACAGTATTGCAGGCTATGGTACCTTCCAACGAATATCCAACAACAAACATTGCAGCTAGCCGATCATCCGTTTGAAGCTGATTTCATAAAATTATGGAAATGTATAACAGAGTTAAAGATAGAGCAGCAATCAAATTTAACTTGCAAGTTCATATGTGCAAGGAAACAATTTAGAATTTGTAAAAAAAACAAAATTACTAAAATATTGAATGACGCTAAAGCTGGATAACAGTTGGACTAGAATGACAGATGATATTTCTAGAAGGAACAAATTTAGCAAGAAATTTGGGGAAAACAGACTAGAAAATTGAATACCCATAGGTTTTTTTTGGTTGCTTGTAAATAGGAAACTAGTTCTCGAAAAAAAGATCATTATGTTTCTCCTTATTTTGAATGCAAACAAGGAAATCATCACTTTTAAAGGAGTTTTGAGAATTTTTGTATAGTTTGAAATAAAATATAAGTGCCTATCTACATCCAACTAGAGGATGGATTTAACAAATTCATTATTGCTTTAAATAAACCCCGAAAGAGTTTTTTCTTAAGTTTATGCAAGTTTAGGAAGTTGTTGTACCTCAAAATTTACATGCATAGAAGAGCTATATATAGAAGTATCATAAATATTAGCATTCCCGTTTCAAAACATGCATTCTATATATATAAGTATCATAAATATTAGCATTCCCGTTACAAAACATGTATTCTAAGAGGTGCCAAACTGCCGCCACAAATGACAAGCACACATGTTGCAGTGCTATAGATTGTCCAGCTAGTGTATAAAGAGCAACATGACACTTCAAACTTAGCCAAGTTATAAGTGAGCCTAGACAATCAAGCATAAGATGCTAATTCGCACCTATAATTGGATTAAGCCTTACAGGCATATAAAACATAAAACAGAAACAGAAAATTTTGCTATGCAAGGCACTGAACTACACTTGGACATATTTAGGCTTCACAATACTTAGGCTGGCCTTTAATAACATCCAAATATTGATGAAAGTTTCAAATTATTTATGACAGAATCGGCAAAAATTATGTCGCTGCTCTTCAAAATATACTATACTTCAAATCAGATGTTTCTAAAGGGGACCATCAGGGTACCTCTCTCCTGACAAATGGCTTGTGTTTTGTTGCAATATAATTGGCCATAATGGTGTATTTAATTTTAAGGTTTTTATCTCGCAATCTTCTACATTTTTTTCACTTGTATTCTTCTCATTGAATGAAAATAATTTCTTTTGCTTTAAAAAATATTAATAAAAGTTAATGCAAAGCTGCATTCTCAGAGCTAACACAAGCTCAATAGAAATAAAAAAACAATTCAATAGGACAAAATATTGTGTCTGTCGTCCACAGGTACAGATGTAGGGCGATAGCTCGACATACACCTCATGCACAGATGAGGTGGCTGCCAACCATGCCAAGTTGTCGCTCGGCCATTGGTCGTACGCACATATGGACGACCGGATGCAATATTTTCTACTTCAATAAGCGGTTCTAAATAATCATGGATCCAATTGATCTCAATTCAAAGGTCACATACCAACTTACACAAAATAAAAAGCTAGATTATTCATTGTTTGCGAATATAATTGGAATCTAACATTCATTTTTCATTTAAATCTTTTTTTGATTGCATTTGTTGCAATAGAACCCTGCTGCCCCCGAAATTATGTATGTTAGGAAAGGTAAGTGAAAAAAATAAACAAAGATATTGCAAAGTCTACATAACCAAAATATGCTTGAAGAGGTGCATAGTTTGGCCATTTTCTACACTATCAATTTATCAATAACATAAAAATTCTACATTGAAGTGGGACTAACTGTAATATGAATTATATATGCTTAAAAGTAAATTGTACCTTATAGCCAATCAAGCCGACTGATCTAAATCTTGACAGGCGAAATTCACTTAGAGGTACTCGCTTCCCATGGCCACTTTCTGACAAAAATAACAGCCAGGGAGGACTAGTATCTCTACCCCTGCTAAAAAATAACGAGAAATTCCATTGCAGCAGGATAAGTGTCGCATATGCTGTTCTCGGCGATCTCATATAGCAAGTGTGGTACAATTGATAAAAGCAAACTAGAAATTATCATAGTAAACCTTGCAACTTGCACATAGCATCATGCCAGATGTAAATGCATTCTTGGAAGGTATTATTTTTCAGCAAAGAGAATCCAAAAAAGAAATTCTTAATAAATTAGATGAAGAATATATGAACAGTGTCATAAAAAATCACCTGATACAAGGAACATCTGAATCTCTTGGAAAACCTTTCCTCATCCCAGAAGGTATGATGTCCATGGATGCTACCTGGTCCCCTTCTTTTAATCTCATGGAATTTACACCCCTTGTTTTCCTCCCAAGAACACGAAGCTGGTTCGGATATTATAATATCATTACATAATAGTTAAACAATCTGCAAAATTTTTAGGTATTACAAAACAAAAGATTTTAATAAATTTGATTATTGTTCTTTTATTAAGTTTATGCATTAGTTTTTCCAATTCAAAGAAAATTCAGAAAATCAGCTTTCAAGAAATAAGAATTACTTTTACTGATGTAACATGCCAAATTTAAACAGCAATAACAAACTTTTATCCCACTAAGTGAGGTCGCCTACATGAATCTTTTTTCTCCATTGTGTCCTATTGAGTGTCATATTTTCATTTAATTCTAAGAAATTAATATCATTTTTTTACAACAAGCACAAGTCTTTTTAGGTTTATGTCTAACTTTCTGAACAAAAGTCAAATCTTAAAATTTACTTTCCCAACTGGGTCATCGGATGGACGACATTTAATTTGACCAAATCATCTACGACAACTCTCTCTGATCGTGTCTTGCATTGGAGCTACTCCAACCCTTTCACAAATATATTCATTTCGCATTTTTTTCTCTAAGTGTAAAGCCACTCATCCACCTTAGCATGCTCATCTTAGCAACACTTAATTTATGCTTCTTATTTACATGCTAACTTTTTGCGTCACAAGAGATTGTAGGTCTCACCATCATCTTATAATTTTCCTTTAAATTTTAAGCGGTACTTTTCTATCACACAATAGGCACAGTGCATTCCTCCACTTCAGCCACCCAACTTGAATTCTACTAATAACATCCCCATCTATATCACAATCACTTTGAACAATAGCTCCGATGACTCAAATTGGAAGGATGCAAATTCTATCATAGCTCAAGTCTAAAACTCAAGTCAAGAAGGCTGGACTCAACAAGCACAAATATGACCAAGTCGCTAACAACTTTACTCACTCAACAAGTCATAAAATGGTCATGGTGAAGGAGCATGCTCTTATTACTCAACGAGCCATTAAAACGACCACAGTATGCTACCTTACGAGTTTGATGAAAGGAATTGTCTAACTCTCAAATCCATCCAATTTGACAAGTTCAAGTATTCCATCACTAATTGTTACAACCCCGCCAAAAAATCTACTACTATTAAAATTACATTCAATGAATTCAATTTTAGATCTACTCAAACAAAAATCTTTAGGTTCTAAAGTTGACCTCCATAATTAATGTTTTTTCTGAACTCTCTCTAGTCTTATCCATCAAAAAGATATCATCAGTGAAAAGCATACACCAAGGTACATCCTCCTATAAATGTCCAGTAAGAATATCCATAACTAAAGCACAATGATGTGGGCCTAAAGCCAATCCTTGATGCAATCCAACTAAACTAAGAAAATACTTGATCAATCCTACTTATGTTCAAACACAAGTAACAACTCTAGTAGACATATATTTAATGATTTGAATATAAACAATATTAATGATTATCTAAGTAGAACTCTCCAAAGTACTCTTGAAACATTATCATATGCTTTTTCTAAATCAACAAAAATCATATTTAGAACCTACTTACTCTTTATGTACTTTTCCATCAAACCTCTCAATAAATATATAGCTTCCATAGTAGACTTGGCCGACATGATTCTAATAATTTTGAGAATTTTTGTATCACGTTGTAACCTATGTTCAATTACTCTCCCATAAATTTTATGTATGACACATTAAGTTAATTCCTCTATAATTTACAGTCTTATGCATCTCTTTTACTATTAAAAATATGAACCAATAAACACTTTCTCCATTCATCAGAAATATTTTTAGTTTTTAAAAAAATATTAAAAAATTTATTAAGCCAAAAAATTCACACGCTTCTAAATATTTTCACACTTCTATTAAAATATCATTGAGTTCTATTGCCAAATATAAAAGTAGAATGAATCTATTGCAAACATGCTAAATGATAAAAGATATATTCCATCCAAAAGTACAGGATAGTAAGTAGTCAACTTAAGGAAAAGTTAAATAAGTTTATTAATTGGAGATATGATTCTCATAATTGAAATATTTTACTTTGTATTTACATTATTTGCCTACTTACAGGCACTTCTATAAGTTAACATATGCACAACTAATTTTCCTCTCTTCAACATGATATTAATATGATTCAACGCACAAATCAACATGATTTTCCACCAAAATTAGGGCAAACACATATTTTATTAAAAATAACATCAAATACTCAACTCGAATGCAAAAGATTAACACCTAAAATTCGAGAGGTAGGCGATCTCTTTCAATTGCTACAATTGGAAAGGTAGGAATATCTCCCAAACTTTAACCTTAAGGCTCTCAGACAATATTCTCATGCATACCCCCTAACCCTAAAAATGTTACCCATATTTATACTAAATAATAATAAAGAACAAAAAATTAAATTGCCTTTAGGCTAATAAAAGAAAAAAATGCCCTTAGGGGCATAGTTCAGCGAAACAATACTCCCTTCTAAAACAAACACCTTGTCCTCAAGGTAGATTAAAAAAAAAAACTACTGCTCAATAAAGCTCACCTACCTCCTTGTTACATGCTATGAGAACCTGTAATATGTCTGATCCTCGTATCAGGGGTCATGCGGGCAAACTTTTCATCACACATAAAACATAACTCATTTCCTTCTCCCAAATTTGTCTCTGTAAGGCGCTTGAAGTTAACCCTGAAAGGAACTCCAGAATTTTTTGTCCGTCACGACCTTACCTGAGGCTTGGAATTAACCAAGATGGAAACAGACAGACGGACGGTGGATATTAGTCTAATTAAATTTGTCTACAATTTTTATATTCGTCTACAATTTAATAAATGAAATATTCACTAATTAAATTAGATTAAAACAATATATTTAAAATTATATTTTTACTGGCTGTTCGTGTATTCTATAAAAATTTTTCCTTTTATCGCTCATCTTTTAATCAATTAATTAACCTAAAAAATTAATTTAAAATAAAAATGAGCAAAACAAGTCAGTGAATACTTATACTCCTAAATTATAATAATACAAGAAAAAAGAACAATATGCATGTCAGCTAAGTTTCTTTACTAAATCAATATAAACATTAAAATACTATTGAAAGAGTTTATATCACTATCATAACAATATCATCTCATACATATACAATCGTCACATGAGCAACGTCTAAAAATTTGTACCGCTTAAGGTACCTCAATATCAATATATTTTCTCATATACGTGCACGAGTATATTAATGCTCTCTCAATAGTATAATCAACGAGTGACTCCATCATATTCGGTTATGCATGTACAAGCAATCTATATAAATCATATTATTCATAATTTCATATCACTTAATTATAATGCATTAATTATTTCATATTAGGAGATTATAAGCATTCGCATCGAAGAGACCGATAAAATTTAATAATAGAAAAAAACAATTGCATTAATCAAGCATAATTAACAACTGATAAAATTGGTTTAAAAGAGATATAAAAATGGTGCTATAATTTTAGAATAGTACTCGCCTCAAAGTTGTATGACTTGCTTTAAACACGCTTAATCTTTGCCTCCAATAGTTAGTTGTCTACAATAACGTAAAAATATAATCTTAAGCATACTATTAATTTGCTTCATTAATCTCTTAGTTATTTAACTTTAATTGTTGATTAGATGCATTTTTTTAGGTATTCCTGTTATTAAAATTTGACAATCAAAACTTCAACTAAATCAACATTTACGGTTTTATTCAATATCCAATAAATGTCCACTCAAATAAGTAATTGTAAACATTATTTTCATATTTGAAATAAATCTTCCATGATAATAATAATAATATTGTTATTACTATTACTATTATTATTATTATATCACTAAAATAATTAAAAAAAAACTACGCTTACCACTTATGTTGATCTCCCTCGTCTCTTCCTCAAACCAAGCTAGGGCACGACAGCCTCCCCACGACAGAAGTAAAATCGCAGGACTCCTCTTCTTACTCGCATGCAAGAGACCAGCTTGACACTTCCTCCTTTGGCTTCAACTCCCTTCTTCCTTGCTTCTCCTTTGCACCGTGAAGCTCGACGAACCCCTCCATCAATAGAATTCCAAGTGCATGCACTTCTCCTTTGTAGATCTCGGTTCGACCCAGAGAAGCGCACAGAGAGACCTCTTTTTCAACAGCAGTTCAACTTGACATCACAAGTGATCGATGTTGCTTTCTCCTTCCTCAGTCGTGGCTCAACCCACAGCAGTACAAGAAGCCGATCTCCTCCCTCCGACCTTCCTTCGCAAGAGTTCGACACAACAAAGATGTAGCACGTGAGGCTACTTCGATCGAACCTGCACGCGACTTTAGCTCTCCTGGTAAGTTTTTGCCTCTCCTGTCTATTTAAATGTGCACTCATCCCCTAGACTTCTGACCACTTGCTTCCTCTCCCTCTATTTGGCTGCCCGACCCTTCATTTCTTCTTCTCTAATTCCTCGCTTTCTCTCTCCTAGGGTACAGAAACGATAAAGTTACATCACCTTTGACTCCTCCCCTTGAAATGACACCATATGGGTCCTCGGTGCCATAGTCATCGAGTTACTCTTGTGTAATTCTCCCAAGGTGGTGCTTCTATTGGCCTTTCCACCTGGTTCTTGCACTCCACCATCTGGAGTAGCTCCATCGTCTCCCCCAATCCTTGCGGTCTCAAAAGTCAGAATGTTGTACTTATTTCAGACTTTAGACCCTTCATAAGATTTACCTCCAATACTGCAAAAATCTCCTCAACCATTACGATAGTAACTTGAGTCTCTCTCTATACTCCATGAGAATTGTTCTTATAGGTCACCTTCCCAAATCACTTAGAAATGTTCCAACAAATAATCCTTAAATTCTTCCCATGAGCAGATCAAATATGAAACCCCCCTCCACTGAAACCACACCAGAATTTTCCCCTCCAAACATAACTCTGTGGCCATGAGCTCCTCCTTCCCATTTAGCTCATTCACTAGGTGTTTTACCTCTCAAAGATCGACATCTTCAACTTCCTAACCCTAGCAACTTCACCCCAACTTCCTCTCCCTCTGTTGTTTTCCCCATGTGTCAAGGGAAAATTTTCCTCGTTCAAACATAGTCATACCTCATCTCGACTTCTCTTCTTTCTTCCTCATGCTCCTCAATACCCCTTGTATAACCCCTTCTCCATGTTTAAGCCCAACCGCCTCCTTTGGAAATCTCTAATCCACTTTCCATCAGAACCCTAAGAGGAGGTTCTAAAGGTTCCTCCTCATGTCCCTTTTGTTTGATCTCTTTCCCTTTTGATTTAACTAATGAAACTCCGATCAACCCTTGGTTAAGTTTTGCAAACAGAAGGCAAGGTCTTGGATTGCATTTCAATAAGCCTCCTTATCATCTCGTCAAAGCGCTCGAATCGGTTTTCAATGGATTAAAACCTTTTGTCGATAGCTGCAAACCTTCCTCTATCCTGGATTTAAGTTGGCTCACCTCTTCCTCTGATTTCTTCTCCAAATTATCTACTTTCTTGGAACCATTATTCCCCAGGAAGTTTTCGATAACAAAAGATTGAGACCTCTATACATTGAAATGCCATCGATGATTTTTAGATAGTCTAAACCACATTTTTATCACAAGATATTAAGCCATCCACGATCCAATTTGATTTGAGGCCTACTCTTGTTGGGTCCCTGTTCATTGTGATCCTCAGGCGGCCTTCTCAGTTGGCTCTAATCCCGACCGTATCGTGATATATAGTCACGAAGGAGATCAAAATCTCGTGTTGCTTCCCCACTATCTCCAACCGTGATTGCATCGCAAGGCTTCTGTCACAAAAGCCTATACATAGTGATTCTCTTGATGCTTCCTCTCTAGCACTTGTCACGTCGATCCACCCCATACTACATTGTGATCCCGTCATCTATTCACATATCGCTAAAATCGTCGCGAGTTAGGTCACGAAGGGTGGCTGATATATGTTGTGATCTCGTCGGTCTTCCCAACAAGCTTCAATAGTGTGATGTATCGAGGGGTTGGATCACATCTATACACGCCGATCCCATCGTTGGCTTTTAACCTAGGTCAACTCGCGTTTGAATCTCAAGCCGATCCCGACGTTGTCTTCCCAGATTACTCAAATAGCGACTGTTTCACAAGGCTAGGTCACGAACAAATCTAGTTGCGAGCTTGTAGTTGATCTCCCAGAAATCTATAGCTTTGATAACACTTAAGACATGATTCTCCATATAAATTAGAGCAAACACATATTTTATTGCAATAAGATCAAACACTCAACTCGAATACAAAAGATAAATACCTACAATTCAAGAGGTGGGCGATCTCTACCAATTCCTACAATTCGAGAGAAAGAAAATCTCTCCCAAACTCTAAGCATAACTCATAGACAATAATCTCATGCATGTCCCCTACCCTAAACATACTAACCCGAATTATACTATACAATAATTAATAACAAAAGACTAAATTACCCTTAGGTTAATAAATAACAATTTCCCTTAGGAGGGCGTAACAGATATCAAAGACCATAGTATGACTAGCTTTCATCTCATCCCCTTTCTCCTGTTTAAATCAACCCTTGCCCAGCAAGTCCATATTCACACACTTGTTTCCCCACCTGACTAAGATGTCCCTTCTCACACTTTGCCCAACCCCTTGACATGGTTTCTCCTCTCTCATTTAATCTAACTGCAACTGTTGCCCCATCACAAACCGCCCTCTGTCCTTTGTGTCGACTCCAAAAGGGATGATACGCAGTCCCTCACCATTCCTCTTGATTGAGATGGAATCTTCAGTATGAAGTGGTCAATAGACATTAAACCTTAGCCTGCTGCGCAAAACCAATTTCAAAGTGACATCCAGGAAGTTGCCAATTCTCCAACCATCTTTAATAACGAATTTTATGTCAACAATTAAACTCTTACAATGCAGAATTAACACTTTCAGTGAGTTCCCATTTTGCCAGAATTTCCAGTGTCTTCAGCTTAAGTCTTGCAAAACACAAGTTATTCTTTAAATAAGGAAAGCAAAATTATAAAAAAAGAAAATAAATCATTGCCTAAAAAAACATCGTGCAAACCAAAGATATCTAAAGAGAAATATCACAAGATTAGGAAAAGATTTTCAATACAGAACTTGTATATCTTGCAACTGTGGAATTTGTACCACATGCTAATTTTTGCATCAGCTGTACCCAAATCCTTCCTCATATGAAACCTTACCAGATTACAGGAAGAAATGGTGACCATCCCGCTTTGTGAAGAAATTGCAACAAGATCATCATCTACGCAGTGACGAACCCATTTAAGCTCATCACCAGGCATCTGTCATGTTAAAACAGATAAATAGGCATAAGCTGCATTTCAGGTCAATAATTCCAATTCTATAAATAAACAATGAGAAAACAGAGAAGGCCAAAATGGGATGAACCAGTTGGATTGCAATTATCCCTGTTGCTCTGATTGAAGAAAAAAGATTCAGTGAAACTTTCTTGATATAGCCTTTCACAGTCAGCATAAGTAGGTATTGATCTTCAGCAAATTCACTAACAGGTATTATAGATGTTATTCGTTCTCCCTCAGTCAAAGATAGTAGCTGGCCAACACAAAAAAAATTAATATGGTGAACTTGGTGTAGGAAAAGATTTATAGTAGAGAATGATAACAGTTTTAAGAGCATATTCCACTATAAAGCACCTGCACCAAAGGTGTTCCAGCAGCAGTCCTTGTGCACTCTGGAATCCTGTAGGCAGGTGCTGAATAAACAATCCCTTGATCACTGCAGCATAACACATACTCATTAATGCTCATTGATTCTCAACTCCAGCTAAAGAAGTAATAGCTATCTTTTGATGCTCTCAAGGTAACTCCATTCTCTCTCTTTCGTTTTATTTTACAGCAAGGTAACGTTTGGCTATTAGAGGCGTAATTGGAATGGTCAAAGATAATTGTTTAATGATACGAAAATGATGCAAGAGCTTTAATATTTTTCAGCCATTTATACCGTTAACAATGTATAAACAAAAAAGAGCATAAACTTCATAACATGCTTAAGTTAATAATAATTTCCCCGGAACAGCATTATTGTATTTCAAGTGTAAGCTGTTACTAACAAGAAAACAAAGCAACAAAGCTTAATTATAAGTTTATAAAGGAGCTCAAATATGTGGATTCCAGCCAAATTAATAATTGAAAAACTGTGAAGCCTCACAAGGTTTTGTTATTAGTAAAATGCCTTCACAAATCACAACAAGAAGTCACAGTTAATCATATCTAAGCCAGATAAACATAGCCAAAGTCCATTAATAATCAAACAAATGCTCCGAGGAACTCATACAGTCATACTGCCTTGTGGAAGGATAAGAAAGGAGTTAAGAGCAATCAAAAATATCATTAAAATTAAAATGCCTGCATCCTGCAAGGGGTAGAGAGCTATGGAACAATTTACTGCCTGATCATGGTTGCACACAATGGCAAAGAATATTTCTAATGAGTTCAGAATTTGCCATGATGAATGATTCAATTAACTTCAGCTCAATATTGATGTTAATTAAAAACACAAATAATAACAAAAAAGAAATCTGAAGAATGCTAATGCATCAATAAAATGGCACAAATGGTGAGCAATATGTAACACCCCAAAAAACTATATTATCTATCTGAAATTTATTAAGAGTAGTAAATGTACTCATGAGATATATTAGATAGACAGCAACCCAAAAAAAAAAGAAAAACACAGCATTGCCTAGAAATGGTAACGGATCTGCAAGGTGACAGTTGTGGTAAAAAAGAGAGAGTTTGCAGTGAAAGATTAGAATAAACCAGTAACGGATATACAGCCTAGGAAAAAAGAAAAGTCATAAACATTACAGAAAATATGAAATGAAATTATTATGTTTGGACTTGTAGAAATGGCACCGGATAAATAGCAAAATGGAAAAAACAAAGGAGCTATCAGAATCACATTAATTGTAGGTAAGGGAGTGTGGGTATGGGCATAAAAAATGGATGTGCTAAGTTTGATGTTAAAATATTGGGATGGAGATGGGAACGGAAAATCTAAAAAAGTTAGAAGCAACTCAAAAATATTCTTTAGCAAAGCTGGAATTGGCAACAAATGCAGATCTTGACATAAAGAAATAAAAAATAAACATTAAAAAAAGAAATGTCCAAGGATCACAAAATGGTACAAAAAGTTCGATAAGATACTGATGAAAAAGAGATTTGTTGCCTTGGCAAGGGATATTTTTCCATGCAGAATTCTAGCACTCTTTGGCCTCTTGGGCTCTTAGGACTAACAGAGATTTGCCAGTCACACTAGGTACCTAATGCAGTGAATTCCACAATATATAGCAGGAGTGCACACCAAAATTTTCCATGCGCATTATATATTAGAACAGTGGGTTATAACTTATAAACATTTCCATCCATTTCCACAATCCACAGAAAGAGGATCAATATTTGAGATTGCTAGCAAGTGGAATTAGGCAGCCAGTTGACAGTTCAATAGCCATGCAAATGAAAATTCGGCCTGCGGTACCGCCTTAATTGTCTCAGCATGCTTGAGTTGATTCTGACCACTAAGTTTTAGCGAAAGATGCTATAAAGAGAGAGCCTCTGGACCCCTCTAAGCAGAAGAATTGATCTCCCCTTCTATTGCACTAAAAAGGGAGCCAAAACTACTACCCTTAAATGAAAGTGCTCCCTTTTAATGGGGAGTATATTAATTTTGGATCTTAACGCCCTCAAGAAATCTTTGAACCAAGGAGTCCTCACAAGGAGGCTAAATCTTTGGGCAATACATCTTTTATTAATAAATCTGTCTCTTGAAAAGTCAAAAGTAACTTCATCAAATCTCATATTTCAAAAAATTTCCCATCCCCATTCTCTATAGTGCAAGTGGCACTGTCATGGCCTGTATAAGATAGCAAGGAAATTCAGTACATTGTCTTCTAGACGTCTTATACGCAATTTTGTGTTTGGCATGTAGGAATTGGGCAAAGATGAGTGAATGTTGAGATTGATTAGACAGACAGCTAATTGCAATTCTAACAAAAATATTTTTACTTCATACCTATTGCAATTGAATTGTATCTTCTTTTTTTTTGTGTTCATAGATTATTTCAACATGCAAAATCCATGTTATGAATTGTTCTAAACATTAAAATATTCTTAAATTAGCCATGTATTATTCATGTGAGGATGCACTAATTCAGAGCATTCTTAACGTCTATATGATCATTCCCTCATCCTTGAATTGTTTTTCAAAATGTGTGAGCTCCAAAATTCATCTCAACCTCTCCCGTTAGATTTGTTCCAAGTCAAATTTTAAAAGGAAAAAGAACTTTTTGATAAGACACTACCTGAAAATTTCACTCGCATTTTGTCAGGACTTTAAAATTTGGTTCCAAGTTTCTAATTGATAAACCATTGTGATTGATTGCTTCTCCCACTGATAAGAGAGAACTTTTGACTAAGGCTAGTGATTAGATACAAAATGTTAAGCATTTAGCAGCAAAAATTCACCACCTTTAGGTTACAATAGATAGCGAGGAAATGATGATAAACCCAATCAAGATCCCGTGATTTTTATAATCCCAAGTAGTAATGGGTCATAGTTTACTTAGTCAGAGGAGGTCGATGACCGAATATGACAAAAAATTCATGTTTAGCATCAATGGATTGAACCATCTAATTAAACTTTATAGACCTAGGGTGAATGTTTATCTAAATATGTAATTTTGAGTTAACCTTAGCTAACAAATTTAAGCCTTGTTAAGCACATCCTATAATTAACAAACCAAGAGGCGCTAAGCACTTAAGGAATATTCGTGCTCTAATCAGTTGTAATATAATGATGATATTTTGCTAGGAATCCCCCTAATTAAAAGGCTCGGTTTAACACCTTGTTTAAAATTGCACAATATGAGGCACACCTTAATGTTTTTTACAATATATATATATATATATATATATATATATATATAAGGCTGTCAAAAAAACTCGTTGTTCGCAAACAGTTCTTGTTCAGCTTGCCAAGGAACTCTTGTTCGATTTGTTTGCTTAAACGAGACGAACACGAACAATTTTTTTTCGTTCAGGTGTAAACAAACCAAACACGAATAGTCATGTGTTCAATCGTGTTTAATTTGTTATTGTTCGAGATATAATATAATTTAAAATAATAATATCTAAAAATTTTATCATATTTTAAAAAATTAAATCCTATAAATAATAATATAAACTAAATTTTTAATAATAATATATTAATATTAGTTGTATAAATATTATATATTTATATAATACAAATTATATAATTAATAAATAATGATTTATTACTTAATTATTTTATAATAATGATTTATAGTTTTTTGAGAATTTTAATTTGAAACTTTAAAAGTATATTTCATTTTTAATTTGTTTTTAACAACTTCTACGAATATAGTTGAGGAAATAATATCTTTTTAATAGAGAATTTTTTTTTGTAATTTGAGAATTAATAATCAAATTTATTATCATTTTAACAATTCAAGCAATTCAAATAATATAAACAAATTTAAAAGATTTTGAACAATTCAAAAAATTTGAATATTTCAAACATTTCGAATTAATTTTAAACAAATTGAACCGAACATGAACAGTAATTTCACGGACAACTTCGAACACAAGCATATCTCAAACAAACTTGATTTCAAACGAACCAAACACGAACAAGAGCTTCGTTTGTTCGTGTTCGGTTCGTTTGCACCTAATATCTAAGGGTGAGATGAAAGCCTCACCCATGCTGAGAAACACACCTCACTTACAAAATGCCTCAAAATTTTAAAGCTAACCATTTTTGTTAGACAAAACTAAAAGTAATATCAGTATACCTCATCTATTAACATTTACACCTCACACTAAATAATCAGAAATAAAAGGAAAATGTATTCAGAAAAAGTTATGTTGAAATTCTAATTATCAACATAGTTATTTAATTTAAGTAATATTTTTTATAGATGATTATTCATTTAAAAATAGATTTGGGTGATCTCCGTTATTCATTCTAATTGTCAAGTTACAGGATGTTTCCGTCTCTGCTGCTAGGGTTTGCGTTTCTATGGCGATTTGGGTGATCCTTCGTCATGATGCGTTCTTTCTCCGCCGTCACGGCAGGCGGCCGTGGTTAGGCGAGTCGGAGGCCTCTCTTTTACGCCAGCGTCACCGCTGATGGTGTTCCTAACTTCCCCTATGTTTTTCTACGAAAATCTCGAGCTTGATTTCTCCTCTTTTGTCCGTCGTCCCGGCCGGAAAAGGAAAAAGCTTGCTCTCTTCCTCACTGATGCTGAGAATGTTGAACTTGCCTCTTCTTGTCGTTTACATCTAGTCGGAAAGTTCATTTATGGTATTCCTAAGCTAGAATTTCTTAGACAACACTTTGAGCTGATGAAGCTTACGGGAGAGTGGAAAACTGGTTTGTTGGATGGAAGGCACATTTTGATTCAGTTAGCGAACGAGGAAGATTATACTAGGCAGTTTGCTAGGCGTATGATCTGGTTTGAGAACATTGGGATGAAGGTGCTAAAATGGACTTCTAGTTTTGATCCCCAGGCAGAAGCTCCGGTCATCCCTGTCTGGATCAGGTTCCCTTATCTGAAAGTTCGTCTTTTTAATCATGAGGTTCTTTTCTCTTTAGCGGCTATGTTTGGGAGACCGCTGAAATTAGATGCTCCTACGTATAACCTTATGTGACCCTCCTTGGCTAAACTTCTGATCGAAAGGATGTCACTTTACCTCCTCCGGATGAGGTCTGGATCGGTTCAGAGCATATAGGTTACTGGCATAAGGTAAGTTCAGAGCAACACCCTTCCTATTGTAAGCATTGTCAGATGTTTGGACATGAACAAGAGCAGTGTTTCAAGTTCAATCCTGATTTAAGGAAAAGAGGGGAGGATTCAGCAGCAGGGGCTTGATGGTGCGGCTGCTAGGTCTGTACCAGCTGCTGCCCCCCTTCTTCTTCCCTTATGCATGTGACAGAGGACAGGATTGATGTTCCTGACTCTGCTCCCTCCAATCCTCCTCTGAAGGGGGCTTCTGTTTCTGTCTCTACGCCTTCTATTACTACTGTAACTGTTTCGAATACTGATACTAATCAGGTGTTGATTGTTTCTAATGGTATTGCACCTAGTGAGACTAATATGCAGGTTTTTAATGGTCTGACCCTTCCTATTATTCCTATTTCCTCCCCTCTTAATTCGATGGCTGCTAGTAATCAGGATGGTGTTTCTGTACAAGATTCTGTTATCCCGGCTAGGGATGAAGGTACGGTTTTGGCTGATGAATTGGCTACAGAACAGGTTATGGTGTCTGAGTTAATCGCCTCTGTGGATCCTCCCTCTGAAAATACTATTTCTGCGATAGATGAGAAGCTGGCTGGACGGCCCTGATGAGCAACCTACACTTTCAAACCCTCCTCAACTGCAGGAAGCATTAGGTAAAGAGGAGATATTTCATGTTTCACACATACTTGAACCTACAGCCATTGCAATAGTTAACAATCCTTCTTCTGGTGCTCATCAGCTGTTATTTGCCCGGTGTTCTGTTTACCAACACAATGATCATATAAGCAGTCTTCTGAGGAATGACAGGTCTATTTAAGGAGGAAGAGGAAGATTGGAGGCAAACTTCAGCTTGGGAACCTAATGGATGATACTTTGGTTACTTCGGGAAATGGCTCGGCACTCAACAATTTGTTATCTGGATCTTGCCCTAGAACTAGAGGCAGAGGCAGGACTAAACTAGCTCGTCACTAGCTACTCTTTTCTGTGATTTTGCTTCACATCTACTTCAGACAGTTGCAACTGCCCCCAACAGATCCTTAGTGAGCCTATTGACACATTGTTTTCACTGTTAAAAGAGAACACTAAATGCATAGTATTTGTGAAAAGAATTATAGTTGCAAGAGCACTTGCATGTATTCTTAAAAGCTTGAAGTCTCTTAAATTTTGGAAATGTGATTTCCTTGTTGGCTTCCATTTTGGATTAAGGAACAAGCCACGGAGTAAGATGAATGTCATTGTCGAGAAGTTCTCCTCAGGAGAGTCCTTTTAGGATGCAGGTTGAGGATCTGATCGTCTCAAGCTTTGGAATTTTGGGGAGAGTTGTTTTCGATCTCTTTGGATTGCGGCATGCCGGTTCTTTGGTCTGCTCGTGGAATTGCTTTTGGATAATCATTGCTAACTGGAAGATTTTTTCTGTACATCTCTTTTGTAGTCACTTCTCTAGATATACTAGACCACATGTTTACTTCTTTTTGAGTTTTTGCTATTTGGTTTTGGGTATACCTGTAATTTTGGAAATTTCTTTTTGTGTGAATTGTATTGTGGGGAGAGGAACCCCTAGGCATGTGTTTAGATGTACTTTTGGTTTCTTAGAAGAGGATCCTCCCACCCTCCATTTACCTTTTCTTTTAATTAACGCGTAGGGAGCCACCGTTGCTCTTTCCCCTAATATATATATATATATATATATATATATATATATATATATATATATATATATATATATATATATATATATATATATATATATATNATATATATATATATATATATATATATATATATATATATATATATATATATATATATATATATATATATATATATATATGACTAACGATAAAGTGTGAGATAAGCACTTTATTAGTGTGAAAATCAATTGGGTGATGAGAGTAATAGTGATTTTAAAATTAAAAATCAAATGTTAATGACTTGTATTCTCATTCAATGTTGAATTTATTTTGATTTTTATTTTGCGTGTTGGAAGATTCACGATAGTACAATTATAATTTAATATCTTAGTGTTACATGAAAAACTATCACACATTGATAAAAGAAATATAATAGAAGGAAACACCAGAATTTTTACGAGGAAATATAGACTTAAAGAGCCGGCATCATCATGTTGAAATGAACCAACTACGGTATCATCATGTTGAATTTATCCCCCCCCCCTCCAAATGCACTTTAACGGCTTAATATAGACTTTATTAAACTTGAATTGAACCAATTACGGTATCATCATGTTGAAACGGTCAGTTTAACTATAAACTTGTTAAAATTGCCCTGGATGATAAAAATTTGTTAATGACACGTTAGTTACTCTCTATTTTCGTACATTAGTTTTATATCATCAGTAAATATAAATCAGTGTGAAAGTCTCTGCATTATCTTAGATCCCTCAAAAAACTTATAGACTGAATCGAAGAAATCTCTGATATTAATGCTTTGTGGAGCTTCAAAAAAGGCAAAATTGAATCACGAATGTCGAAAAATGGCGAACTAAACTCTTCAGAAAGTATGTTGGATCATACATTGCTGATACTGTTGGCAGCGATCAGATAGCGGATGCTTGGTATTTTGGCTCAAATATATGTTAAAGATGTAATGGGGTCTGCAGGTGAGTACGAAAGCATGCAGAGATGCAATGGAGCGTTCAAAGACAAACGGGCAGGACGACGGAGGTTCACACACTCGCGTGCGCATGAGTGGGCGCAGAATAAAAAGCAGTGGATGAGCACAGTGTTGTGGGGCACGCGCGAGGTCCACGTACAAAACAATTTTAAAATTATTTTGAGTTTTATTTATTTATTTATTTATTTTTGGCACCCTCTTACATATTTTTTGGCCTAAAAAAAGCCCAATATGGAGGGGAGAAGACACACTTCCCCTTCTCAAGAAGAAGTGTTAGTTGGTCTACGGTTATCTCCTTTCTGGCCTGTTGTTGTGCCTTTTTCTTAGCGTTGTTGTTGTGTTTGGAATCCTTTTCTAGCCTATTGTTGTGGCTTTCCTAGCTTGTTGTTGTTTCTTTCCAAACCTGTTGTTTTGATTTTCCTAGTCTATTTTTGTGCCTTTTATGGGAGAGATTTTTTGCGATTTGAGATGCCAAACTTTGGAGAATCCCGACGAAGCAGCACCGATACTTACCGGAGACAAGTATGATCTTTCCTCAAAGGCGTGGGACACAGTTCATGAATATCAAATATCTTCTTGGCGAGTATAGCCAGATGTATAATGCTAGAGCAAAGTAGATATTAGCCTTAGGAGATCAACTAACATAGTGTAAGACTAAATTATTCAACATGAAAATATTTCTCTCTGCAAAGTCGAGAGCTGAAGAACACTCGAGAAGATTCGAGAAGATTTGATGGAGACGAGCTATTGTCGGATAAAATATTAAGAATGCATGAGCTTTCACACGAGTATGTTGGCCCTTCAAAAAGAGAACAAAAATTACAAACCAAATGCACAAAAAAAAAGAATTCCATCGAGGCTTTTGAAAAGGGGTAACGTGATGTACCATTGGACTGTAGTTGACACCGAGGGCATGTCTTCTACCAAGGTTTCTAAAGATCCCTATTCATACTCAGAAAGGGGAAAGTGATTTGCAGTTGCGTACTCTTGATGAGGTGGATACTATAATAGATTAGAACTTTGTGTCTGTTGACTTAATGCAAATTTTGTATCACTGCATTGTTTTCGTAACTTTTCATTTTGCTTGATGTGGCGTTTATACATAGCGACAGTGTATTTATTTTTACAATTTTCTTTTGCTTGATATAATTTTTACACATTATGATAGTGTATTTGTTTATACATCTCTGAGTTTGTTTGATATAGTTTATACTTTCTGATAATGTATATCTTTTACATTATACTTTCTGAATGTCTTTATTCTTTATGTCGCAGTTCAATCTTAGATTGTGAAACGAGTTGAGAGTAAAAAAAAAAAATGGAATTACTCAAATAATGTTAACTCGTCTTGGGTTGCGATAATGGAGATGAAAAAACTACCTAATTAAAGATATATAACTTATCGTAAGTTATTAGCCAGAAAACCTGCTCGATGACCGTAACCTGCAATGGAATAGACATATGAAAAATCCATTATGGATATTTTAACCCATCCTAGGTTGTTTTGTTGGAGGATCTCGACAACATTAACATATAATGGATAAAGTCGAATGAAATCCACCTAAGTTGGACATGTCCTAGGTTGTATGGTTGGGAGGTGCTCGACAACATTAACCAGTTATTGACAAACTCGAATGAAATTCACCAACGATGTAAAACCCATCTTAAGTTGTGTAACCATAAACGCTCTATGGCGTTAACATGTTATGGACAAACTTGAATGAAATCCATAAAAAATGAAAGACACAACCTAAGTTGTATGATATGGAAGATCGTTGACATTAACCTGTTATGGATAAAGTCAAATTAAATCCACAAATGATGTAAGACCCGTTTTAGGTTATTTAGCCAAAGATACTCAACGACGTTAATTGTTACGGAAAAGTCAAATGAAATCAACCGAAAATGTAAAACCCGTTCAAGGATATATGTCTGAAAATGCTCGACGGCGTTAACCTGTTATGGACAAAGTTGAATAAAATCCACCAAGGATGTAAAAGACTCAACTTAGGTTGCATAGTCATAAATGCTCTACGGCGTTAACCTGATATGGACAAAGTCAAATAAAATCCAGTAAAAAAGCAAGACACATTCTAGGTTATATAGTAGGAGATGCTTGAGGACATTTACTTATTATGGACAAAATCGAATGAAATTAGCAAAAGATGTAAGACCCTTCCTAGGTTGTATAGTCTAAAATGCACGACCATATGGACAAAGCCAAATGAAATCCACCAAGAATAAAAGACTCATCCTAGGTTGTTTAGTTGGAGAGGCTCGACAATATTATCCTCTTATGAACAAAGTCGAATAAAATTCATTAAGGATGTACCGTCCTAGGTTGTGTAGCCGATGATGTTCGACAACATCAACCTATTATGGGCAAAGTCAAATAAAATCCACCAAAGATGATTTAACTATCCTAGGTTGTTAGTAGAAGCTTTTGCTTAGCGACCGTAACTTGTTTTGGAAGAGGTTGTATGAAATCCACAAAGGATGTTTGACTTATCCAAGTTATTAATCGAAACTTCTGCTTGACAGTCGTAATCTATTTTGGAAGAGGCCGAATCGAGTCCCTTTGAAACCGATTAAGCCAAAATGAGATATCCGAGATGCTCTATATTTCTCGAGTCTGAGAAGTAGGTCAAGATAGCCTTTATATTTTCTTAAAAATATTGTTGCGCCCACAATCAACAATAAAGTTTGGCAATTTTCTTCTTGTTGCTTTTGAATTTGTTGCCCCCAAATAGGGGTATTGTCTACTCGAACTTGATCATTTTATAACAAGCAGCCTATGTATCTAACACAGCAAAAGTCGACTTCTTGATCCAGTTGAGGAGAAACTTCAATGTGATGAGGGGTGCTGATTGAATGCTTTTTGCTGGACTTTTCTGGTCTGTGGTTGATATTGTTGTTATGTTTAGGATATTGACATGGACGACCACTTAAAAATGTGATAAAATTGGCCCCCAGCTCCACATCAGTTCTCACAGACTTGATGTCTGAATAAAATGCAGAAAAGCTACACAATTGTGCAAAGGACGTTGACGTGAACAGACTTTTGAGATTATATTAAAGATTGCACCTAGAATAGAATTAGTTCTCGTAGACTTGATTAAATATGAGAAACTATCCCATCATAATCATGCCAAAGCGTTGACATGAACGACCATTCCAGATTGTAGTGAAGATTACTCCTCTCATCAAAGAATGCTTCGAAAATCATCTTTCAATAAGTTTCCCGTACTTTGGCAAATTCCAATGGGTTGAGAGAAGTCTTTGACAATCCTTTGATTTGCAATGAATTGTTACATTAATAATTTAGCATACTCATCAAAGGGACAAATGATTCTTCTTAGGTTTGAACAAAAACAATTATGTGCTCGACCTTTAAAAGTAGCAAGAAAGATTTGATTAAGAAGTGCGTTAAAAGCTAGTTGTAAGTGTAATAAAGATTTCATAATGAACAATGTGTTAATATGAGTCATATGTCCCATCATAAGAATCGATGCTTGGGAGCATGAACTCTGTTGGAATAGGGCGTTGAAGAACAATCTGAACCGGCAAAGAGATACTTGAGAATGAGATAGCTGAGGAATGACTTCTATCCCTTAAAGAGAATCCTCTTTGTACTAGACGTCGTAACTCACACAAATTATGTGAGGTCAAGCTAAATTCTCCACATGTGTTGGAGGTTTGTTGCTAAACTTGACTACACAAGATGGATGTTTAGAGCTAACGGTGTCTTGAAAACCAGCTTCCTAAGGAGAAACTTCGGTATATAGAAGGGATATGCTAACTATGTATCTCTAACCAGTGGATTTCGAGGTAGGTATACCCATCTAGTCTACACTTCCCACGGTTGTTGGGCCTCCCGAAAAAGTCGAGGATCTAATTTTGAGACTCCTCCATTTGTCACACATGCTCTTTAAGAGGTGCAAAGTTCCTTCACAAGCTGAGTGATGCGTATTTTGGGAAACAAAGCAGAGGCTTGGCATCATGGAAATCGAAATTGTATCCTGAAATGGCAAGTCTTAAAGCAAAACACATGTATAGTGTATTTGTTAATCATTGTAGAAGTGCAGACTTCTATCAACGATAATTCATTTGTCACGATCCAACTCAAAGCTTGGAATTAAACAAGACAAGTACAGACGGTCAGACAAAGGGAATTAAAAATTCTATATATTAATTTTTCATAACTAACATTTAATTAATGAAAAAACTAGTAAAAAAAGTAAATCAAAGCAGTATAATTAAAATTTTCCCATTACTGATTGCTCGCGCCTTCTATGAACACTTCATCTTTGATTGCTCATCTCTTAAATCAATTCAATAAACCTGATATGTTTGTTTGAAATAACAGTGAACTAACTATAGCTAGTGAATACTCACTCCTAGATCACAATAGCACAATGAAATAGAAAATAATCTACTTGACAGTTAAACCCTTAATAAATCAATAATAAGACATTTGCTAATTTATGAATATAATCACTCATGATATTTTATAATATTTAATATTTTTATTATAACGATAACACGTTTATATCATTTATATTTGTACAACTATCACAGAAGTGTAGTCTAAAAATTATACCGGTTGAGGTGCTTCAATATCAATATCTTTTTTGATTTGCGTGCACGAGTACTTTAGCATTCCTCTACTAGTAACAAAAAAGAATGACGCCATCATAGTAAAAAAATAGACTTACAACCAATCTATATAGTTCATATCATTCATAATTTCATATCACTCAATATATATTATTTATTACTATAATTCATAAAACATTTCACAATGTGAAACTACAAGTATTCATATCGAAATGATCGATAAAATTTAAGAATAAAATAAATCAATTTCATTAATTAAGCATGAATAACAATTTATAAAACTAGCTTAGAAGATATACAAAAATGATACTATAATTTAAGAGGAGCACTGACCATAATAATGATTTATTAGTTTTTGAATTTACCTTGATCTCTACTCTTCTAAAATTGATGCCTATAATAACATGGTATTCATACTACAAAATTGTATTTTATTCATATTATTTTAATTAACTATTAACTTTAAATTATTTAAGTATTAATTATTTTAGTTAATGTAATCCTAATTATTTTCTCATTCAATATATATATATATATATATATATATATATATATATATATATATATATATATATATATATATATATATTTGAAATCCCAAAAGGCTAATATATTAAATAGAAATAAAGATACAGATACAATGTGTGGGAGGGCCCAAGCATGACACCCTACCAACACAAAAAAACCACAAAAGGTTTCAAAAATAGAAAAAACATAAAATACATTAGATATTCTAAAAAAACCTAACAGTGCCGAAATACATAGTATCAAGTGGCTAGAGAGCCACCCAATTTGGTCTTGCCTCTGCCCCTAGTTCTAGGGAAGGAGCAAGCTAATTAGTTGATAAGATGATTGTCATTGCAGGTGGTAACCAATGTATCATTCAATATGTTCCCGAGTTGAAGTCGGCCTCCATTATTCTTCTTCCTCCTGGAATAGACTTGTTATTCCTCATCTGAAGAATCAATCTGATGAGGTGGTAGAGCTGAAGCAGAAGAAATACCAACCGTATTACCCACAATAAGTTCTAGTATATGTGAAGTATGAGTTGCCTCTACACCGGATACTTCCTGAAGAAGTGGAGCTACGAGACTATGCTGATTATCAGTTTGAACACTATCATTTGTCGGTAATAGTCCATCAGTATTGTTTTTAATGGGGTTTGAAGGTGTCAGTATCACATCACTCGCAGTAGCAGTAACAGTAACAGCAGGGGAAATATAATCAAACATCAAAATTTGTCCTATGGTAACTTTCTTTCCAGGTGGTATAGATATATCCTTAGATTCATCATTATTCACTTGATACTTAGATTTCAAATTAGGGTGAAGCTTATGACATTTATCAAGAGTATGTACAAACATCTTACTATGAGAAAAATAAGAAGGTCTATGCTCAATGACGATTTGTTGTCAATATCCATCATGCTTTGTGTCTAACCAGACTTCAATAACATCAGGAAAAATAATATCTCTTTCCACAAGTATTCTGGCCACAGAAGGTCTGGTAAGGTTGAAGGTGGGTAGATCTAGTTTCATAGGCCCCCAAGTATGGCACTAATAGAGTAAAGAACCTGATGATGAAAAAAGTGCAGTTTGAGACCAGATAAACTAAACCATATATGTACAGTAGGAGGTTCATGATTGAGGTCAAAATCAGGAGACCACTTGAGTAGCTTCATTGGTTTACCAGCAATGTTAAGATATTTTTTGGAGAAAATACGAGTGTAGTCTTTAGGCACGATTAACTAAATCAATACATGTCTTCCATCATAACATATATATATATATATATATATATATTTCACTTGAAACTTACCTTACAATAGTTTGTTGGGGAAAAAATTCCCTTATTTAGCACGCACGCTTCATTTACTTATCCTCTCAATTCAATAAAATTTTCTATTAACATTAATTAATAAACCCACACTCATAATATATACATATTTATATAAAAATATATTTTATTAATCACATAATTAAAATTACTAAAACTCACTTATGCCTTTCTCGATCGAAATCTCTAAATGCAAATGGGATCCTCCACTGCTTGGAACTCACAGGAAATCCCTAAGAAGGCCCCTCCCTTCTCTTGTTGGTTTGGCTCGATCAACTCATAGTACCATCATACCAATTGATTAGATAGGTCGTAGTTAGTCACATAAGATATGATTGATAGCTGCAGTAGCATCAATTTATAAAAGATATTGTTGTAGTGAAAGGCTGCAAAGACAGCAGTTGACCACATAAGTCGTCATAATGGAAAACTACAACAACAACTGTTAATCACATAGGTCATAATGGAAGGCTGCAATGACAACAATTGACATAGGTCGTAGTGAAATGCAACAACGATAGCACTTATTCATGGAGGTGGTAGTGAGAGGCAACAATGACAAAAGTTGAACACATAGGGCGTAATGGGAGGCCATAATGATAGCAATTGCCAAGGAGGCCGTAGTGAAAGGTTGAAATGACAGCAATTGATCATATAGGCCGTAAAAGAAGCCTGTAAAGACGACAGGTAGCCACGTAGACTGTGATGGGAAGCTGGAGTACTAATTGGCCACATGAGTCATAGTGGAGCACTGCAAAAAAGTTAGTTGGTCATAGAAATTGTAGTGGAAAACTGCATTGACAGAAGTTAGCCACATAGGGCGTAGTCGAAAGATGCAATGGTAATTAGCCACATAGACTGTGGTAGGTTACTACAAAAGCGTCAGTTGACCACAGAGACTATAGTGAAACATTGTAATAACGAAAGTTAGTCATGTAGGCCATAGTGGAATGCTACAATAATAACTCACCACAGATCATAGTGGGTAACTCCAAGAGCATCAATTAGCTACATAGGTTGTTGTTGGTGCTACACCAGTTTGTTGCAGCAACCCTTCTCTTAGGTTTTATTCTTTTACGCTAGAGACAACACTTGTCAATATACGATGTAAAGAAAACATCAGAAGACCTTAGAAAAATATTGTATTCTGCATACGGTGATCATAAACAGTTGTTGTTAGAAGATATCATCAGATCTCTAATGTCACGTTATAAGTTACAATGTACCTTAGATAGATCATTACATGGCATTTTAAATACTTTATTATATCATATTCAGGATACATCATTACACGGCATTCGGGGATAAGTCGTTACACGATAAAGTTCACCAACTGTGGCGAGCAGGGGGCGGCTGGCAATAGTCAATGACTACTAGTTAGCAGTAGTCTATGATGGTTGGCGGCTAGTTGGCTAGAATTATCAATGGATTTTCAGTCAAGAATAGCACTGGAATTTGACACGACCCACTCAAGTGAAGAGAGGGTCTATTTATAACCCTCTATGGGAGGGGCATTTTAGTCATTCGACGAATAATTTCCATAATTGTCTGATCAAACAAACAATATTGATCCCCCTTGATCATAGGGGTTTTTCAATGATTTGAGGACCTTAATGACCCCAGAATTAAGCGAGTTTAGGCTTATTAAATTCCTCTCGTTGAAACACTATTTGACTTAGTACGTCAAATTTGGAGTTTATTTGACCATTCAATTAATGATCTGAAGCCTCAAAATGTGCTCTAATGGCTTGATTAGGACTTAATTGAACTCGCATTGAACCAATTTTGATATCATTAGGTTAGCCTTGTCAAGACGGTCCATTTGACTAAAAAGTTGTTGAAATCACTCTGGATGATCTTGAATTTGAATTTTGAATATTTATTGCTAAAAAATACATTGAGATTGGTGCAATATTATTGTTGATGATGCATAAGGTATTTTTGTAATTTTAATATTTTATTTTAATATCTTAATTTACTTTGATCTTTGTAAAACCCATCTTATTTCATAAGTTGAAGTTAGGATATTAACTTGTTGATTCTAATTTTATGTGATTTATTACTCTTTATTTATTTAGAATGTTGTTATATTACTTTTTAATGTATTAAAAAATTAAAACTTTAATATATGATTTTTACTTCACATTTTATAGTTCATAAAATATTTATTAATTTACATAATATTTTTAATTCGAGGCATAAGCCTCAAAAAACCTTCAAGCTTACACCTTGCCTAATGAACGAAAAACGCCTCAATAATTAATTGCGCAAATTTAAACATTGGTTTTAACTATTCTAAAACAATGTCATTTAGTTGCAAAATCATAAGATCAAATAACACATATTGTCTTTGATAGCATGGAATCCTTCGAGAGTGATCATAGATATACGTTTGATATGATATTAGCTCTTTACGATATGATATTAATTTTAAACATGTCACACTAAGTAAATTGTTGTGGATTGTGTATGGAATTTGCTCTTAACTTTAAGCGATGAAATTCATACAAAAGAGCTTCAATTTTATAATCCTCTTGAATCTACCATCATTCCTCAAGATTTAAGCCTAAAATGATTTTCATTAAAATTTTGGGACATTTAGACAATAAGGATCCCCTGTAGTGGATATTTTTTTGTCAACATTCCCATCAATGGGGTGTTTGAAATAGTTTATTTTACTATTTTGGATCTTATTGGCTTTTGTTACCAACCTTCTTAGGATCTGATTCGTGATTTGCTAATGACTTAAAATTATCTAAAAAATTATTCACATTACAAATCTTGTCGACTCAATCTTTATACATAAAAATTCAATTTTGTAAGCTAAACTCATTATTATAATTTACAAGTGTAACAACATTGAGAGTTTTTTCTTTGAAGTAAAATTTTCTTTGTAAAGCTATTTGAATGCAGCATGTAAATGACCAACAAAATAACATTCGCATCATTTTGCTCATAAACATTTAATGTGCAATCCTTGGTAATGACTTAATTTTATTAGAATCATAATATGAGAATAAAATTTATTATTTAGCACAAATCTTGTCAACTCTGATACTTGTGATATGGAGAAATGGACCTATGGACTTTCTCAAGAACACACAAAAATTTCAAATTTGAGATTTTGAACTTTAAAACAACTTGTTTTTCTAATAAATAATAGCAACCCTTTTAGAACAATTGCATATATCTCAAAACAAAAAAAATGAATTTATTTATTTTTTTAACCAGCGCAATATTTTCTAACCATATGTTCGAGCGTTTAGTATACCAGTCAAAGTATGCAGACATTAATTTCATAGAAATCAACGTAAATTACAGAATTTTCATGCTTTTTGAGTGAAGGAAATTTTAAGTTCATCATATTTTTAGCCCATAAAATATTCTAGAAATTTCAATCTAAAGACTTAATATGTTTGTTAGACAAGTGGACATTCAATTTCATAGATTTGAAATTTGCTCAGCGAAATTTTTTAGATGGAGCAAATTTTCAGTTCAACCTAATTTTAGTCCGCTCAGTATTCTCGAATTTCAAATTTAAGCAATTAGTTTGTTTGTTGAAGCACATGCGACATTCAATTTCATAGACTTCAAGAAAATTTAGCGAGCTTGCAAGCTTTTTGATGCACTTGCACGGCTTTATGTGCACCCACATAATGAACATGCATAATTTTCATAGCAACAGCATAATGCATTTATACGGTTTTTAATATATTTGCATAGTGCATTTGTACACTTTTCAAAGCAAATATGTAATGCATTTGCACACTTCATGATGCATTTTGACAATGGCCTCGTGAGTAGTTTATTGATGTTGTAGCCACAGCTTAATTTATATTAATGGTGAGGTGAATTTCATATGAATCAAATATTTTAATAAATTTATTTTAAAATTATGCCAATCTTGCATCATTCTTGTAGCATTTAACCAACTTAGTTTGTGAATCAAATATGTATGTTAACATTTTCCTTAATGATAAAATAGTGAAAGTTTAAATATGGCAAATTAATCTTTCAAGGTAAGTTGTTAAGAGAAGAAAAATAAAATTTTATAATTAAAACAAACCCAATGAGATACAACATCACTAGATAGTTGCTGCACTGAGAAAATTAGCATGAAAATTCAGGAGATGATGGCTAGAGAAAGTAGTTTCGTTTTGGCACAACAAAAGAATTCTTTAGCTTACTCGTCAATCCATGCTTCCCTGATAAGTTGTGTAGCCCTATAGATCATAGATAAGAAAATTTATTTGATAGGTGAGGACATAATATGCATGATCAAAGATAAAAAATGTACCAAGGAGGGAAAACATTATCCCCTAATATGGAAGGAAATGATTATATGGTAGTTAGAGGCTTTCCAGAGCAGCTAATTTGCAAGTATTTAGGATACTGAAGTATTTCAAATGCCATGTAAATTAGTGATTCTGCACTTTAATTTCTTAATACTGTTTGATTGAATATAAGATAAATCTATAAAATTCAACTTTTGTAATTGGTTGGCGGTAAACATAAACCAAATCTAAGGCATAGACATACTGAGGATAGTAACGATAGAAAGTTGTAAAGGGAACTGTAACAAGGTTAGGAGTTACAGCAGATTGCTGTGTGGAGGTAGTGATGTTAACATGGCAAGGTCACTGGGACACGTAACAAGTGCACTGCCTGTTTCTCACTGTGTTGTATTCAGATTTCGCCCAATTTGGATAAACATAGAATACAACAAAAAATTACAAATAAAAATATTCCAAAATTTTCAATATATTATTTTGTATTTTATTTCCTTCTAACCAAACAATTGAAATTTTAAACCATTGCATTTAATTTCCCCTACACTCCTGATGCAACTAAACAAACAAACCCCTCAACCAGAGTAATAAATGGAAAAAAAGGAATAATTTTTAATAGTTCATATAATAGTGTATTAAGAAAAGAATATTAAAAAATTTAAAAACAAATACATCTAAAATATTTGAATAAGCAATATATGTTAAAAGCAAGAATAATATGATCACAGTGACTAGTGAAAGATAAAAAAATCAAGAAAAGATGTTTTCGTAGAATTGTTGAAGGAAAATGTTAAGACATTTTTTTAAAAAAGTTTTAATACGTGGAGACATGAAATAAATTATAAACTGATCTAAAATTGGGTTAGCTCCCATAAAGATCCATAAAGCTAAATCTTTAGGAATGCATGAGGAAACAACTTATGTTTAGAAAGACAAGGGAAATACTACAGAATTTTAGTTAACACTTTTTTAACAAGATTTTAAAGGCTATGATGATGTCCAATAATAAAAAAAAAGCATTTTTGTAAAAATAATTAAGAACAATGAAGATGTTTTGATTTGTGGTATTTATAAGGAATTGCATATCTAACATGACAGAAATTATCAAAACGGGCACTGGAAAAATAAAAATATTTGAAAGGGCTATGTAAGATACTATAAAAATCACATCGATATCAAAATAAAAAAATAATTTTCCTTCATCGCATGAACATCGATTATAAAGTCCATCTTTATTTTAAAGAAAGTAATTTAACAAGTATAAAGAGCTAAAACAGGATTATGCTATGGTTTTGGTTGAACTTACCAAAAGCAACAAATTAATCACCAAAATTCTTGATTCGATGTATTTTAAGGAAAAATGTATGCTAAATTATTAAATATACGCTTAATAGACCATCTACTAGTTTTAATATGATTAATCATAATTATAGTATCATAATATTGTAAATGGACTAATATCTGAAGTTTTTGCTAAAAAAAGCTAAAATTTCTTAAAATAAAGACAATTAAGAAAATAAGAGGTTGAGGATAAGTACAAAGTTTAAGCATGTGATAATAAGTATCATTAAATATTAATAGACAATCGAGTAAAACTTGGCATCATGTGCAAAGTTAGCAAGTTGATGTCTTTTAATAATAAAATACATGAACATAAAAAAGCGTGCATTTTAAACATAAAAAAATGTATGTATTTTACATACAATATTCTCATATTTATAAAAAATACTCTACATCTCATTTTGACATGTTGAAAATAAACTTTATCCAAAGATATAATTCATATTTTATATTTTAAATAAATCATTTATATTCTTCACTCCAAAATCAAGAATAAAATTCATAAAATACAAGTGTGTCAAAATCTAGTGAATGCTAGTCCCATATTTTACTAAGGCCATATGTTTAAATATCTTATTTCTAATTTAAAAAAAGAATATGACTTCTAGAGTTAAAACCACTTCTTTAAAAATGAGTGTTTAGAAATACAATACCATGAAAGAATATCATGGATTATTAAGAGTAAGTTCTATGAAATTGCAATTATACCAATTATGCTATAATGGCTCAAGTGTCGGGCAAAAAATACCAAACAAAAATATGCTAAAAATGAAAACTTTAAGAGGGATGACACAAGAAGATGCATGGAAAGCTTAGAATTTACCCAAAAAAAAAATAAATAAATAATACTCAGACCAAAATTTTGGAAAGACAGAAAAAAATCGTTTAATCTTATTTACCTGAAATAAAGAATGCGATCATGTGCATGACAGACAATAAAGTCAGACATAGAATCATTTACTCGCATCTTTCCAACTGACTTTCCAATTGTTCCACGCCTTTGCAAATTGAAGGTGTTAGGCTTCATCCGCTTAAGATAACCTTTCTCACTGAGGGTCTATTAAGAATAAAATTTAAATTTAGGAGAACAGCAAACATAATGAAAAAAATTGCCAAGTAAAGTATCGATCAAATCACGATATGAATTTTATATTGAAAAAACCCTTAAAAGTTGGCTGAATATATAAATAAAAAGCATTTACCAGAAGCATTTCTTCATTTGGGATAACATCAATTTCCTCAAATTGGCTACCATCACCAGCTTCCAATAATGAGCATCTTGGAGCTCCAAATCTGCTCTTCAACTCAAGCGCCTCCTCGACGATAAGCTATTGCAGACAAAAAACTAGTTTAGAGAAATTCATGAGAAAATAATCAGTCAAGTGTAAGCAGCAACACCGACCGTATGTAGACTTTCACACGGCACCAAAGCAGTAAAATGTTTGTTACCCCAAAACTATAATAAAGCAAATATTTCCAAATTCACTAAAAGATAATGTTGACCTCATTTTGAGGTCATTACTCTTTTCCTTAGAATCCGAGGATCTAGCCATAGGACTTTCCTATTGACTATCTTAAAAAACTAGAATTGAGACCCACCCTTTTAGAAAATCCAGCCACCTCCTATTTCTCTTGTGATGTCTCGCATTGATGATCTCAAAATCATCGTCCTATGGTTGAGTGGTAAAGAATTATCATGTGGAGGCTCAAGGAGAAGTTCCCAATAGGATCTCAAGCCCTAGGAAAACCTCTTCAGGACTTTATCATCACACACACACACGCACAATGCACAAAATTGACTAAGTTGCACAAGATCGAACTAAAATTGAGCTTGAAGATGGGTGAAAATGCTAACTTCTCCGGACGACCTCCGACAACAAAATGGACTGCGCCAACGCGTCCGGAGAACTAATTTTAGCTAGAAAGACACTCATATTGCCATAATTACACACATGACCAAATTGCACGCAAATCGATGAATATGCAAAATGACCTCCGACGGTGAAGCAGACCGCGTCAGCGCGTCCAAAACGTCAGAATTACCTAAAAAGGACATTCATTTTTGTTATGCTGTGACGCACGAATAAAGAGTACAAATCAATTTTCTATTTTTGAAATATTAAATATTTTTAGATTTATATGAGTATTTATAATAATATTTTAATCTTAACCTCTATTTAACCCTTACCCACACGCGGCATCCCTACTCACGCACATGTAGCCGCTCGGGCGTATCCTAGCTCCCGCAACTCGTTTCTCAGACACGGCTCGATCGCAGCCCTGGTTCGTCAGCCCGAGTCTTCCTCTCCTGCGTCTCCACTGCCATTCACGCATGCGACTCGCCTCCTCGAGCTCCGCTCGACCGAGCGGCTTTCCAACGGTGAAACTCCACCTGGCCGACTCTTCCTCAGCCCTAGGCTGCATTTCCTGCTCCCTAAATGCATTTTTTCCTCTCCCTTTACCTGATTCAACCATCAGTGAGGCTGGTAGGTGGCTGCTCCTCTCTCCTTTCTTTGCTATAAAAACTCCACCTTAGGGAGGTCTAGGGTTGGCCGAAAATTCAAAAGGAGGGTGGAGCTGCTGCCAAAATCTTGTCTTGTGTAGATTTCCTGTTCAGATGCTCGACATTCTTTTTGGGTTGCTCGGTACTCTTGCTTGTCAGTTCCATATTCTTGCTTGGTTGTGTGTTTGATTGTCGAGGGTTCTTGAATTTTTTTTTTTTTTTGAGAGAAAGCGAGGTTGGAGTTTTTACTGTTTGAGGCTTAAGGAGGAAAAGTGCTACCGAAATTTCTTCCTAGCTAGGTTCTCGTGTGTTGGAGTTCAAAGCATTCGTGGGTTGTTGTTTTTTCGAGCTTTTAGAAAGAGAAGCTTTGTCGAAGTCCTCTCTAGGCTAGATTCTTGTGTGTCGGGAGTTTGAAGGACTTGTGGTTTGTTGTCTCTAGCAGCTTTTAGGAAGAGGATTGCTGTAAGAGTGGTTTTCTTGAATCTAACTCATAATTTTTGCTTTAAGTTTGCATTAAAAAGGTATTCCCCTTCTTCCATCTATTCTGCACTATTTCGGATGGCATCCAAAAATGTTTATTTTTTCTTCTAAAGCATGTGGAAGCAAGATTTGGGCTTGTTCTAAAATTTAAGCATGAAATAGTCCCTGGAAACATTAAAATAGAGCATAATATGGCTGTCTTCTTTTCTTTTTCTGCTCAAGATACATGATGAATAAGATTTCTTTTTGGAAAGTTTTGGTTGTTATCCTATGGAATGCATGCTAGGAGGGAAAATGCAAGGTTGGAGCTTTTCTTTTATATATATTTATCCAAGTGGATGTTAGAATTAGTTTCAATACTGAATAACATGTTAACATTAGGAATCCGTTTATGCTTATTCGTTCTCTGTTACTTGTTACAATTTGGAATATGTATTGGATGCAATACTTTGAAATATAAGGCTTCAAGAGATTTAATTTTGATAGCCTTGTTTTGACACATTTGTTGAGTTCGGCTTTGACTCTTTTGAGATGGATTCTTGTTGGAAGTATTTTTCTCTGTTTTTCCCATATGGATGGGCTTGATTTTGGCTTCTTCTGGATTAAATGTATGCTGAAATTTCTCTCTGTTTTTTTTTCATATGGATGGGCCCGGTTTGGCTATTTTGGGAATGAACTTATGCCGAAAATTTTCTCTGTTTTTTTTTTATATGAATGGGCTGAGTTTGGCTCTTTTGGGATTGAACTTATGATGGGCTTGGTTTTGTTGGCTATAATTTGGCCTTCAATTTTGATGGGCTCGGCTTTGGCTCTTTTAGGTTGAATCCATGCTGGAAATGCTGGTCTATTTTTCCCATTTGTTGGGTGTGATTTTGGCTTAAATTATACTCTTTTCTTTAGCCTTTATGTTGGGTTTAATTTGGTTTAAGAGAAGGAATTGGTATGATTCAAAAAAAAAATTTATTTGTTATGGGCTCTCTTTTGCTAGGTATACTTGAGCTAAAAATGTATTTTGGTTCCACTTTTGCTAGGCTCGATTTGCCCGTGTTGGGCTTGGTTTGCCTCGGTGTTGGGCTCGGTTTGGCCCTTTGGTGGGTTCGGTTTGGCTCCTTTTGAGATTGTGTTTTGGTTGGAATCCTTTTCTGATGTAGACCTTTGATGGGCTCGATTTTCCCTTTTGCTGGACACAGTTTGGTTAGATGCTCCTCTTTAACATCTCTCCTGAGATTTTTATTGGTAATCAAGTTTGTCAGCCCAAAATTCATGATTTCAATATCTACTTCTATGTGGAAATGTTTGATGCGAACAGATCAACTCATTATCATGTCATATTTAATGAGAATTGTTTCAATCTAAATAGTTTATGTGAGTTTGTCCATTCACTCTCTTATGTACATTAAAGGAGCATAATGGTAATATTTGTGGCGACTTTTCCCTTTGTCGTGAAGCCTGTTTAGTGGTTTTGGTCTGCTGCCTTTAGCCATGAGCATCCTAGCTGGTTTCTTTTTGTCCTGCTTGGATATTCTTTGCTGGGTTTGGGGCTTGGTTTTCTCCTCTCTGCCCTTGGCTGTGAGCCTTACTGTTGTGGTTTGTGTTGTGGTTGGTTTGGAGTTAACTTACTTCTCATTTCATCTGGCTATGAGCTTTCTTTAGTGGCTCTTTTATGTTGAAAATGGTTGGTTCAAGCTTAAATAATGATGGTCTCCTTCCTGCGGCCTTGGCCGTGAGCCTTACCTTGTGTTTGTTGCCCTTGTGGTCTTCCTCTTGCTGTCCTTTACCCGTGAGCCTTACCTGTGGAGGTTCCTTGGTCTGTGACATAGTTGGTTCGAGCTTGGTTTTCTTCTACTGCCCCTGCCCATGAGTTTTGTCCTATTTAATGTCTTAAATTGTGAGTTTATGTTGAAGCTTGGTTATGCATTTCATGATTTCTACTTATGGGCTTGTTGTGAGGCTTGGTTGTTCTTATTCCTGGCCTTACCCGTGAGCCCCCCTACTCTTTTTCCTGGCCTTACTCGTGAACCCCTGTATTTTTTTTTTTTTTTTTGGTCTTACCCGTGAGCCCTTGCTCTCCTTCCTGCTGTCACTCGTGAGCCTATGGAGGATTATTCAGGTTCATTTTGTCCTAGTAGTAAGCACCTCTATATTTTCTAAATTGGTAGTACATTTATATAATTGTGGAAAGCTTCTAAAAAGGGGTGGGACTGAATGGATTGGATACTGGTACGGTTTTCAGAATTTAGAAAGTTGCTCCTATGGATTATTCTCTTTATTTTGGGATTTGAAAGCTTATAAAATTGCCATTTGGAAAAGTGAGTGGAGATTTAACATTAAAGCGTGGAGAACATAAACACTATATTCGAGTCAAACATGGGTGTGTGAGTGCATATAAGTGGAGCCATGGGTATAGTGTAATATTATTTTTGGGCCCATTTCAATCTATTTAAAACAAAAATTTGGAGAGGATACCCTTCTTGGGTTGATCCAGTTATGTAAAATTTGAGAAGATGATATCCTATGGATTGATTTAAGGATCTTAGGCTCTCTTTTTCAGATATTTTTGTCACAGTTTTGACGATAATTTCACCCTTTATCCTTTCGACCTTTTAGGTGGATCAATTCCTCCTCTCTCTCATCCTCATTTTTATTATTTTTTTTCTTGCTTCTTGGATTGGTTTTCTGTGCTTGTCTGACACATAACCACTCATATATAATATTTTGCTATATATGAAACCATCAAGCAATGTCGCATATATGTCGGTTTTGTTTTGGGGCTTAGGGTGATGATGCAGAGGCACACCGGTGGTAGAGCAGAATGATATCTCATCCTACAACATTAGGACTTAATCATGGGACCTAATGAACTGTACGATGAAAGTATCATTCACCGACACATGACTAGCGGGGGACCCGTACCCTCTTAGGTTGTTGGCGGTCCTACGCCCGATGGCGTGATAGACTCGTGGACAACTATTCCTTCTTCAAAACTGATAAGAACTGATACGATATTTTATATAAAATAATAATAATATATTTTAACGACAAAATTAATACAATTTTCCTTTTGTATAATTGAAATATATGCGCATGTTAAAATTTAAATTTTAAATGTGTTACAACTTGGTTGTCCACTTGTTAATTACCGATATTGGGCTAAGAAGTACCCTCTTAAGTTAGATTCAGTAGTACACCCTTCTAGTTGAGTGTTCAGTTTTATACATCCGGGTGACCGATAGCAGCATTCGACGTCCCTCAAGTACAAATATATTATTTGAGCCTAGCCCCGACCAGAGTGCTTGCGGTCCCTTCTTTTCAGATTTTTCGTAAGTTTTATTGGATTTTGGACAAAGCACTCGTGGTCTCTTTTTCTCTTAGTATTTTCCTATAACTTTGATGGTTTTATTTGAATTGCTACTGGTCAATTTTCTCGAAACTTCTGTTGCAGGTTATTTGTCGATTTTCTTAAATTTGTCAGGCAATATCTTTCTTTTGTTTATACAGTAAATACTAGTTCGCTTAACGAAGCACCAGACCTCCCAAATATACAGGTTTGATTTACATTACAGCATTTTATTTCACAGTATGTTATATTGTTCTCACAGCATGCTATATTGTTCTCTTTCTTTACTGTACATTATACTGGTATTTTCGTTTATATTGTATGTTTTATTGTTTTGTTAGACACCATACCTTAGAATAGGAGACCAGTAGTCGGTTTTATAGGAGGTACCCGGTAGCAAAGCGTTGACTAAACAATTACATATAACTTTAAGACTAAAATCAAACCCGAGGGTGCTACGACGAGGAGCTTGGAACGAACACCATGGGCAGCACGACGAGGAACAACTTCGAGATGAATCTGCAACGTCAAAACAAATTCATATCACTAATTACTTTCTTAGTTTAAACAACAACACATAGGATTTCGAGGTGGTTTGCCAGCGCAACGTAAACTCTCGCATATCACATTTAGGCTTTTGCACAACCCTGTTGTGCAATTATGTCCTAACACTTTAGGATTAAGAGGTTACTGTACGGTACGGAGTAAATCCTCCTATCTTTTTAGGTCATTTGCACGATCGAATAAAGTGCGAATATAAGTCCTAAATTATAAATAAATTGCAGGATTAAACATTAAATAACATTATTTCAAAGATATAAAGCCAAATAATAGGACAGTTGGGAGGTCATCAGGGTTCTCCCTGGATCTGTGATATCCCCTACTCTTCGCTCCTTTAGATTTCTTAGAATAATTGTTCTTATTTAAGCCACTCCTGTTTGATTTTCTCGTATCCAATTTTAGAAATCTAAACTTTGAAATCCGGATGATAAAACCACTGATTTTAATCGAGAGTTTTCTTAAAAGACCCCGGTCATTTAAGATGTAATTAACTATAGGGGATTGCATCTATAGGGAACTTGGAACCCAGGTAAAATAAACCCTATGTAATCCTCATATTAGGTAGAGAAATTTATTGGCCTCATATAAAATATTTTGCAAACCAAACGGATGTCACAAATTCTTTAGTTTAGGTAATTGAGTCTACTACAAGTGATATGTTTATTCTTCGGAATAAGTATATTACTTGTGGAATCGTGCTTAGTGATCCAAACTATCCAAAATGTGAGACTCGTTTGGTCTCATATATTTTTAAATTAAAATGTTACTTTCAAAAATCATAATTATATTAAAACTATTTTTATATTCTAAAAAACAAAAAAATCATCATATATTTTTTCATCTTTTCAAAAAAATAACGGCCGACAGATAACTGAACTAATTGAAGACCAAACTATTAACCTTAGCCTTAATTTGATTGAGCAGAGGCTTAATCCCAAAGGTTTCACTTAAATAATTTCAATAAATGCATGACTGTCACCCCAAATTAAATCTTTCACGAATTCCAAGAAATCGCTTGAAGAATTTCAAGACGGGCTAAATCAATATTCACTTCTGTAAGTTTTGCACTAGAGTTATTCAATTTTCTTAAGATTTTGCTTTCTATTTCTTGAATTAAGGCAAGATAATAAAATGTTTAAGTGTTTTCAGAAGCTCTGTAATTTATTTGAGTGTTATTTATAGAAGCCTCCTGATTTATGTTTGATATCAATGAATATGTGATAAAGTGAAATGAGTGTTTGCTTGTGATGATTTGGTTGGAACAATTCTCCACTTACTCGATCCAGCTGAGTGGAAGTTAGAACAAGTCAAGATAGATGTCATTGAAAATTAATTTTGATGAAGTTGTCATCGTCTAGTTGACCGGAGAAGACTGATCAACCACCCACCCAGGCTATTACTTTCTGTACCCTAACCCTTCTGCTTTTCTTCTTAAATAATGATTGTAAATTATAGCGCGACAAATTATATCAAGTTAATCAGCAGAATTATCAAAGTAGGGAACCTCATCAAGGCATAATAATATATAGAATGATAGCATTAAAAATATGATCATAAAAATTTTATGTTTTCAAGTTATTCAAGGTGCTGGAACATGCGTTTTCTAATCCACTATCAATGGTAAGGTAGAAAACCACGAGTTGACTGATCACATACCAATGCACAAAGATTAGTAAAACAATCAATCAAGTCATATAGATCAGCAATATGATTCATAGGTGAAGCTTAAGATGGTTAGACCGATCTTCAGTGCTAGCTCAAAATCCACAAATTTGATTCATGGATTGATTGACTGAATCAAAATTCACAGAAGCTATAGTTGTCCTGTTCTGATATGGTTGCATCAATACATAGTGTCTGTTATCCATAGAGGAGGTCATCTAAGCAGAAGGCAACCCACAAAGAGACAAGAAACCTCCCTACTCAACTGAGCTATGCAACAAGATAACATCAAGGTCCAACGCAACCCAACAACACTTCCTCTTCTCTAGAGTAAGCGAAACCAATTCCCATAAGTTGAAGCTGAACTATAAAACACTAATCGAGCTCCACATATCACTAACCTAGGAAATTTAATTTGGCTCTACAAAATAAAATCCAAATTGAAACTAACTGCACTTCTCCTATGAAACATTAACTCCATGTAAAATATAATTATTCCGCTTTCCAAAAAAATAATAAAAAACCTCAATTACCACCATTACAAATATAATGAAAGGCCTTCAAATCAACCACCCAAAATTGGATAATATTTTTAATTAACTCAATGCAATCTAAATCATGAGCCGATTAGTAAGGATAAAATTGCCCATTTAATGATGCTTGTTATCTAGGAATAACGTGGAAAAAATATGCAAGTAGAAAGGAAATAAAAATGGGGACCAATGCAAGAGATCTCAGTAAATACAGGACTTAGAGGAGGTTAAGCATGTAACATTACTTCTGCATAGCAAAGAAATAAGTTTAAAACTTTAGTTCATGACCTTCTAGGTCACCAAAAAAGGAAATAAAATAAATGTTACAAGCTTCACCTGCATAGAAGCATGACACGAAGATGTCCAAACATTAAAAAATATGACAATGTACATAATTTGGAGAACAAAAACTCGCATTCATGCTCGATCTTAGTCATTGAACTATTTCCTTAATAGCATTTCATGACTTGAACTAAAACTGCCTTTCTGAGTTGCAAACATTTTAAAAAGATTACACAAATGCAATTAGGTAATTGGATTTGCTATAGAAAATGTCCCCAATTCAGAAGCACATATTCAAAAAAGAAGAAAAGTCCCACTCTCAAGATCTAGCATTTCTAGGGTATATATAAATAATGTATGTATGCCGGTATTTATGAATGTATGCATGCATGTATGTATCCAGAATGCTGTAATCCTTGTGCCTTTGCCAGTTCATTGATCTAGTCTAAATATAGCTAAGGTCATGATACATCCGGTCAAAAAAGTTGAGAGAAGAAAGTTTTCCCCCTAACTTTCAAAGGAGAAAAATCTACACTAACGGCAAGCAGTTTATACATTTAAAGAATGCAGTTGTGAAGGTAAATAAAGAAGAGAAACGAATGTGGTAGTAATTTGTAACAAGTCGACTAGTAAATCATGTACAAGAGAAACATAACAAGACAAACATAATGCACCAAGGATGACAGATTAAATAGCAGACCTTGTACGATGAAACATCTTAAAAGCAATTACCTTAAGTATGTTTTTCTTGCTAGACAAAAGCTCATTTAGTTTTGATATTTGTTCCAACAATGATTTACTTTCATCCACAAACTTCTTTCTCTGCATAAGTTATAATAACATTCAACAAGAAGATACATAAAACAAGATAATTATACAAACCTCAAACATAGGAGATGACACCCAAGATAGGCAATGTGCGCAGTACCTCAAGCAAAGTAAGTTTCCTCAACGTTATATCCAATAGGGCTTCAGCTTGCTTTTGGGTTAACTCATATTCTGACATAAATAAATTGAAAAATTAATTTTATTCTAGAGTTGTAGAAAAAAAAAAAAAGCTAAATCACTAAAGTAAATCAACTCAGTGCAATAATTAACAAAACCAATTTTTTATCAAATAAACTTTGCAAATCCACTTTGTTAAATTATCATCTTTTTTAAAGAAATTATGGTCCATTGGCTGCCCAATTATCATCTTTGATAGAGCAGAGCTTAATGTTGAGCTTATTGAAATAAGAGCTGCAAATGAATTGAGTTGAGGCAAATACTACCCTTCTCAAACACGTTTATTTATTTTCTTATTAGAATCAAGCAACGCTTGAACATGAATGAGTGTTAGAATCTTATTCAAACGTTCTTATTAATTTTCTAATAAGGATTGAGCAGTCATTTAGCCTAAATAATCATATCAAGCTAGTCAATAATTTAAGCAAACAATCTTATTGATAATAGAAAATATATCCACATTTTTATGAAAATTGATGTGACTGAATTAACATTATTCATGGAATTTTATTAATAATAAAATTATTTGTATTATCTATCTAGCTACATGTTTACTATTTTCATTTCAATTGTTAATAAGAAAAAATAGAATCAAAGTGTATCAGGCTAACTTCTTTTTTAATATTTTCATTATACATATGAGTATATATTAATACAAATAAATTTTAAACTGCTTATGACAAAAACTAAAAAAAAAACAAAATAACATAAAATAAATCATAAAATAAACTTAATCAGCCGTCATTAAATGAACATTTTACCAAACTCTTAGCAAACTACTTGTAAAACAATGAAAGAGAGAATTTAGAAACATATATGAATGAGGGTGTCAATGTTCAAGCCTATTCATTTATATAATGAGCTTTAAACGTTAATTCAAGCTTATTAAATCATGTAAAAAAACAAACATCAGCAAGCCTTATATAAATAAGGAATTTTTTATACAGCATATTAGTTAGCTTATAACCCTGATTGAAATGNATAAATAAGGAATTTTTTATACAGCATAATAGTTAGCTTATAACCCTGATTGAAATGATGACACAAAAAGAAGAGCTTTATATGGACTTCAAGGTGGAGATTTTTAGTCTCGTACAGATAAAAAAAATCATTAAATTCCACATGGAACGTGAAATAAATTTAATACCAATTTTTGGGTTTAATAACAGGTGTATTATCAAGTTGCTGAGAAAAATGAATAATGTAAACATAAATCCTACAAGGAAAAAGATGACAAATGTTTGAACAATAAATCTAAGAATGGTAAAGCAAATAGTACAGGTGATTAATAGTGATGATGACAACCTTTTGGTAGGCATGTATGAGTTCCATAAAGAGAGAGAATATAAGGGCAGGCATACTTCTATTTGGTGGACAGGATGTGGTTTTCAATTGTTGAAAGTATGCGAGGCATTGACTTTATTAGAGTTGAGGAGGATGCAAGGATTTAAGAGCTCATAGGTATGTTCTGCAATATCTAAAAACGACAAAAAGGTAAGGAAATTTTTTTAAGAAAAATTATACCACATTTTTAACCTCCCGAAAAAAATCAAAATTATTTTAATAAAACTCTAAGCTTTATTTCTAATAATTTGATATATAGAAGCACGTACAGATTATTAATATATTATATTTTTTTTAAATCTAAAGAATATTGATTGAAAAAAAGGTTATAATTGGAAGAATTTTTGCAATACATGTATATGGTTGTATGTTCAGTTTCAATTCATAGCATGTTTATAGAAATGCATAAAAAGATACAAATATTGAATAGCTCAAGTCACATTATATTTATGGTGCATGTTAAGAGAGATAATTGTTAACAGGATCATTCATGTTAACTTTGAAATGCATTAAAAAATAATTATCATAAACAAAGATGATCAAGAAAATATTATGTATTATATGATACATAAACTACTATAATGATAACCAGCGCGGAGGAATACAAGCTCTAGCACAGAAATAAATGAATCCTCAACCCTTAATATTAAGATTGTAATAGTTTAGCTAACATCAAGATGACATTGATAAGTACAATGTTGGATTAACCAACATTTATCAGTGGTTATTATGCAGATGGACCAAGTGACGACCTAAAGGATTAGAAGTGTCAAATCCTATACAAATATTATATGATATTTTTAAGATAAAGAATGCTGACAATAAGAAAGAAAATGAATTTGAAATAAATAATTGCATGTATGAAATTGACTAGCATAATGAAATATGTGTCTGCTAGCTTTATTTCTTTCGAACAATTGCTACATTTATTAATTATAATCATGTTCCCTTTAATATTTAAATACAAATACATGCTTATTCAGTATTATTATTGTACTAAACCAGTCATGTCTAAAAATAAAAACACTAATATTAATCACTAACTAGTATGCATGTTATTTTTCTCTATGTATAGTTAAACCTTATCTTAACATAATTTATCTCCTTAAGCATGAAATTTACCAGTTAGTGTAATATTAATTTACAGGGAGGGAAAAGGAAATGATGGGTCACTAGTAGGGTGACATTTCTATTATATATTTTTTAAATGTACAATTTTAGATTTTTATAGTGGACAATGATAACTAACATAAATAAAGATTTTCATGTACGTATGATTTTATATTGGAAACTTAATTAGAGGTTCTATATTTTATTGATGATTGCTATATGCACGTTTCCTGGTTGATGGTGTTAAAGAATATTAGAAGAATTAAACTGTAAAAGTTTTATCACTCACTTAATCTCAATTAGTATATGTCAAGATGAGTTTCATTGGAAATTAGATCTGACTGAATCATCCTCATTTGATATTCCTTTGATTAATCTAAAAATGTTGACAAGGGTGAGACATGCTGAACCTCAGATATAATATTTTGTTGGCATGTCTTATTCAAGAATATAGTGGGTGTAGAGCTAAGGTATAATTACATCATTAGATGGCAATTGTTGATGTTGAGGCCAATCCCTAGACGTAAATTTGTAAATTTGAGGTTAACAAGCCATCAAAAGCTATCATAGCCAATTCATAATTGCCGTTCAAGAGAGGCTTGTTCTCTTAGAGGATTGAAGCATTACTCATGGGAAAGTGCTATAAAAATGCAACTTATCTTTAAGTCAGTACATGCAAAATCACAAGATGTCAATTTGCCATTGATTAACTAAATCTTAACTTGAGAACATGACAATGAGTGGTTATATATCACAGTTAAGAATAAAAAAATTGATTATGTTTTTTAGAAAAAAATATTACTCTACACCTTTATCGATTAATTGCAAATTCATGTTACAATAATAGCATCATGTAAGTAAGCAATCTCATTTGGGTTTGATGTTTGATAGACGTAATACTGCATTTCTCATGCTTGTTATCGTGAAAAGAAGATTGAATATAAGAAGCATATTTGTGAGTTTATGTTGATAGTGCTAGGAGGTGAGAAAATTTTCTAACACTTATGATTTACTAACTCCATGTTATTAATATTTTACTAATTTACAGATGATGAATATTTATACTGAGTTCCATAGAGGTGCCTACAGACTAGATGTTTTGATGACAAAGCGAACATGCAAACAGCTCATTTATGTTGAAGGCACAAAATCATTAGTTTCATCTACACACCCTAAATGCTAATATGTAACAAGAATAATATCAACGCTCATAATCATGCTAGATAGTCCAGCGATTAATCAATCAATGGCACATTGATATTCTCAGACACTCTACATATGATGCTCGATAATGTAATCATTGAATCAATCAAGCATGTCATCGATACAATAACAACAAAGCCTTAATCCCACTACATGGATTACAGCATTCTGCCTTTCTTAACAGCCTTAATCCCACTACATGGCTGCATGAATCCTTTTTCTCCATTGCGTCTTATTTAGTGTCAAATTTTCATTTAGTTCTAATAAATTAAGAACATTTTTTATACAGTAAGCCCAAGTCTTCTTAAGTCTACCTCTGCCTTTCTTAACATAAGTCGAATCTAAAACATCTACTCTCCTAATCGGAAATCGGATCAACAGATGGTCAACATTTAATGTGACTAAACCATCTAAGATGACTCTATCTAACTTTGTCCGTCACTGGAGTTACACCAACCCTATCAAGGATATATTCATTTCTCATTTTGTCTCTAAGACTTGTCATCAATGGGAAAAAAAACAAAAGATGCAAATCGGCAATGGTGCTACAGATGGATTATACATTGTAAGGATTTGCGGCTAACCATGATGCCTATCTATGTTAAGTTTGATTTTTTATTGGATGAGTATTAATGAAAGAAGCATCGACAGAGACAAAGCTATCCAAAAATGAATTATATGTACCAGCACTATACTCACTAAATATTGCAATATGTTTCCATGCACGCAACATTAGGCATAAATTCTGGAAAAAAATCCTTCCACTTTAATGCTTAGCCTTTGCATGTCACTTTCTGTAACCTTAACTGATTTGCATTTTATATTATAAAACTTCACAACAATTTTTCATTCACAAAAAAGAGATCTCAAAGTATTATTCCCATCCAAACCATAGACTCAAGAAATATAAAATTATATATAAGCTGTCTAATTCTAGTAGAATAGTTGAAACACAGCAGAGAATTTTTTTATCAGGATAAAGTTCTCATTTTAAAAAATAGATAAATGACTATAGACATCCAGCAAAAGAATAAGACCAATTTCGATAACATCACAAGATCATCATATTTTTCAGTTAAAGCTAGAAAGATAGCCTACATCCATATAAATAAAATAGAATAAATACATTTTATAGATAATTTACATATCACAGATCATTTACCTTATAACCATTATTATGCGTTGAATATTCTTTACAACAACTTTATTATCCTTCTAACATATAATAGCTCAAGGATGCATCAATAATGTTTAAATAAGCTACTGAAAACTGACAAGATGCATCAAAAAGTTCAAAGCAAAGATTACAAGAAGCGATATCAACAAGCTCTGTGAATCATACGTGATAGCTCTAAAGATAGAGTGGCAAAGACTTTTGAAGATCATTGTAATCAGGAAAAAGTGGGGCTCTACAAGATAATGTAACCCATTTCATGTCACGGTATGTGAAGCAAATTAATAGAGGCATACATAATTAAGAAAATGACTCTAAGTTAGCCGGAGTTTAGTTTAAACTGCAAGAAGAAACATTCTCACTATTCATCAAAGTGGTCATAGCCATTGCATTGTTTGATGTTTCACGAATTGTGTGGATTACACCATCCAAATTGTCAAGTCCAATGATGATTCCCTGAGGATGACAAAATCAGGATAAAAACAAAAGAATCATTTCCCACCATGAAGTATGTAAGCCATAGTTGAAAATATTTAATACTTTTTTTCTTCATGACAATTTATAATACCTCCACGATATGCCTCCTTTCTTTTGCTTGAGAAAGCTGAAATCCAGCACGCCTTTCGATAACAGAGCATCTAAAATCAAGGAAGGCCTGAAATTCTGAATATCAGTGTCTCTGTCATTAAATTGTATTGTTAATCTAACAAAGCAACAGAATAGTGAAATACCCTTTAATTGGATAAGGCCATCACACTACTTGTAAAATGAAAAAAATTATCCAAGGAAAATTTAATAAAAATGTCACACACCTACACTAGGAAACTCTACACAAATCCAAGAAAACATACATACTAGAGTTTTTTGCTCATAATAAGAACTCTCGTAATTCTTTCTGATTAATTTAGCTAAGCAATAATGGTGAAAACTGATTAAAAGATTGATCACGGTATGTGGTGTTACAAAAATATCAAATGAGAATGAAAAATCAGCCTCTATAAGACAGCACAACAACACATCCACACACCACACCACCACATACACCACACCGCCACACCTCCACACACCCCACCACACCACAACACCATCACACACGTCACCACACCACTCCACTCCACAACAACACATTCACACACCACACCACCACACCACCACAAACACCACACACACCACCCCACCTCCACACACCCCACCACCCCACCACACCTCCACACATCCCACCACACCACAACAACAAATTCACACACCATCCCACCACTCCACAACAACTCATCCACACACCACACCATCACACCTCTGCACCTCCACACACCCCACCACACCACAATAGCAGATCCACACACCACACCATCATACCTCCCTAAACCCTCCACACATGCAACCACAGTAGTACATCTACACACCACACCACCACAACACACATTAGCAGACGAACCACAACACCACCGCACCGCACCACACACAACCACACCACCACACCTATCTATTGCGATTTCGTTGTGGTTTGTTCGCTGATTTTGGTGCACAGGCGTAACAAAAACATAAGTCAAGTTTTGGAAAAAAAAATAGTAGATATCATGAGTCATCAATAACTTCTAATTCAAGATCATAAATTTCAAAGTTATATAAAAGCTATATCCCGAAGAATTAGATTTGAAAAAGAAGCAACAAAATGAAAAGTTATATTAAGTTGAGGATGGATATTTGTTTATCCATAATCTTATATGTATTCGTTTATATTTCCTGTGATAAGATATTTTATCCAAATACCATGAAAGACGATTAGGACCTTTCGGGCATGATGACATCTATTTAGTGTGATGTTGACCAACTTCAAAGAAAAACAAGCCAAATTGGCCATATGGTTAAAAAAAGAATTCAAAAAATAAGGTTATTCACTCATTTAGTTGTGCAATTGTCACCTTGGAAAGATGTGAATATGGATTCTATGGTTGGGCTACCAATTGCCCAATGATATTAAGTATTATCATAAATGTTGCAGAACAATTTTTCTAGGAATACATGTTTTATCCCTTGTCTTAAAACACATGCTTCTTATATTTTTAAACTTTATTTTTGCAAGCTTATTTGCTTGGATGGAAAACTAAAATCTATTAATTTCGATCACAAAATACAATTTCTAAGCCATTTTTTAAAGAACTTTAAGGATGAAATTGGGTACAAAACTTCATTTCGTTGAATAGCTCAACCTCAAATTGATGGCCAAACAGAAAATGTCAATCAAAGTTGAAGAAACATACTAAAATGTTTTGACAAGGAAAATATAAAGCATTGGAATCTCATTTTAGCTGAAGTTGAACTATAACAGATCTATTAATCAAACTATGGATCAAAACCCCTATAAAAATGTTAATGAAACGAACCCCATCACATTGTTAGATGTGACCCCTATGGTTATTAGTTCAGAATTTAACAAAAAGGCTAGTAAATGGTCCAATGAAATAAAAAATTACATTGGCAAGTGCGAGTAATTATTAAAAAGAAGGGCGCTCATTGTTGAAAGCAGCAAAACAAATCCCGCACAACATCAATTTCCTACAAAAAAATGACAATCAGGTTTGAACTCATTTGCAAAAGGAATGTTTCTCTTCAAGTATGTATGCAAAACTTAAATCTAAAACCAAGAATTATATTCAAATCATTAAGCCTTTCGGTGACAATCTTTACAAAACTGACTCGCCCAGGTTTTGGCCACCATAAATGTTTCATTCTTTCACCATACTATGAATATAAAGAAGAACAAGATATCCATAACAAGCCTCCTCCTACCGTAAAAGAAAGGCATAGTCAGAAGAGGTTAGGGGCCTTTAAAAAATAAAATTGCATAAAACCTTAAAGAGGGTTATTGCAGTAATTAAGGGACCTAGATGTTAATAGGTATAGCTCATCTATAAATACTCAATATATGTAAGAAGGGGATTTTTATGGAGAGTTTATGTTATAGATTATATCCTGAGTAGTAGAGAATTCCCTGTACGTGGAGTGGATTTCCCCTAACCTCAGATGGTGGGATTGATGGTCATAGTGAAGTACATGACTCCCCCTTCTGGCACTTAGCAACCACCCCTGCGTCATGCCAGATTTCCAATGATAAAAATCAGTGCAAAGCTGCTGTCTAGAAACCAGCACTGACAGATGGATTGCGGGCAGCATGACATTGGAGAAAAATGATCCTGTCTGCATTCTCCTAACATCTAGAAGACAATTCTTGACCTAAAGGGAAAGAGAACAAGGAAATGAAGACATCCTTCCATAATAAAAAAAACAATCCGCCAGGACCAGAACTAGTACGAGGACAGCCTGGAGAACCTAGGAGTAGCCAGAACTCCATTCCTAGATACCTAGAAGACCTTAAATAAGGTTCACTATTTTATGGTTTTAGCCTAGTTATTTTCCTTCTTGATAAACCGTTATCAACCAATTTCTTTCTCTCATATCTATGCAGATCGCTAAATTCCCAGCCATCCTAGAGATTATCAGCTACAGTTCTAAAGTTTCAAATTCTTTACTCAAGAATCGCTTTTGAGTCAGGTTGTCTATTTCCTCGTGTTTAATCATCTTCATTTATCTTATTAATACTTTAGATCTGCTAGATTTGTTTTCTCTGTTATCCTACAGCTGGCAGCAGCAGGTTAAAGTTTTAAACACAGGGCCCAACTTTTCCAGCAAAACCGGATTAGCTTTCTGAGTTCAACCAAGAATCTCACTGCGAGTATTTTTTACATCAGATTGAAAGCAGAAACCTGGGAACCAAACTTCTTGGGATTCATCATGAACTAGGGGTACCATAACAAACATATATATTATTGGTATTAACTTTATAGTGTCTTGAGAGTTGCCGTTGGTTGTATTCGGTGACAAAATGGCCTTAACTTTAAAGTCATCTACTCAAGCTTTTTGGCAACTTGATGTTAGCATCTTATTCAGTGTAAAACATACCAATGTTGTCCTCTACACATCACCATAGAAGTTTCTCAAACTTTTACATATAGAACGGAAAAAAAAATGATGAAATTAGTTGTATTTTTTCAGTTTATAATTTAGGTCAAATCTAAGACGGTTATTTTTTTCTGCGGATGGAATATAATTAAACCAACTGCACATTCAAGCCAGCCAAACCACAAACGTGTAGCATCCAACCTTCAAAAAAGCATTTCTTGCATATAGTCTACCAAAATTATTCATTTGGTTTAAACAAGTCATATAAATGTCGATTAATGAAAACTTTTGAACACCCATATTTCTTAGGTTATTTTCCTAACATAACTGGTGACAGCTATAATAAGGCAAGATATATGAACACGGCCAAAAAAAATTCAAAACAAAAACAATTTGAACCTACATTTTAAAATATTTTTTCCAGAAAACAAACATAGCATGTAGGCTTACGAAGCTTCGTTAAAACGAAGTAAAAAATATTGCACCTGAAAAAATGGATATTGCATGGCATTTCATAAACAAAAAAAAAAATCAGTGTAGATGATTACATATTCTAAAATCCAGAGTAAGAAATCATAACTATGATGATCATGAGCACAGAAATTAATTTAACATGACAGCTTAAGGAGGGCTATAAGCTCTGAGAAGGTAATAAAAAGAAAGGGCATAGCAACGAATAACAAAATATTAATTAAAACAAAACATTATATCTAAAAGGAAATAAATACATAAAGACCACTCAAAACATTGATATTTACAAATTAAGCACGCATGTGTTTTTTTTTTTTGAAATATCGAACCTATGTAACTTTTGAGAATTTGCTAAAAATGAAAAATATAGGTTGCCATGAATTTTAATATTTGAGTAAGAAATTGAAAAATGGATGAAAGTCGGTGGTCGATTTGTAAATAGCAAGTTTTGGGTGGTCTGCATGTAATTGGCCCATTTAAAAAATGCCACATTATCATTTGTCATGACCACAAGAAGCTGATCCAAAATCTATAAACACAGCTTGGTGAATCATTCACAGGCATTAATGCAGGTATTTGTAGAAGCCATAAAAAGGAAAGAAAACCAAATAACTAATCATAAATTAATTTCTTCTAATCTTTCATAACCAAAAATTTTCTCAAAGACAAATTGTTTCTGGAAGTCCTGCATGTAGTTGAATATCAAATGCCATGAAAATAAATATTCATAACAAAATCAGTCAATGGAAAAAGCCACCAATATCTAGGTATTACATTAACGTGGGCAGAAACAGGATCGAGTCCCTCACATGAGAGTTCCCGCATAAGCAATGACCCGGCTACTTTGTCGGAACATAACTGGTCCAAATTTTTTCCCATTTGAGAAGTCGGCCGGTCCTCGTGGGTCACTCCTAGTTATCATCTTATTATATATTTGACTTCATATAAGTCTAAGGTTAGTTTTTGCTTGTGTTTTGTCAAGATAGTCGTCAGCATCCCCCATTTTCTCTTATATGGTTGTATCTGAAGGCTAGTGATGCTCTGATTGTATCTCATGTAGGGGTGATGATTCTCCTCCAAGAGTTGAGTGGTACTCGGAATGTATCTGGCTCCCGAGGAGGTGTTCATCCTTTCCCAACTCCTCTGTATCCCACTGGCTTTGCTTCCACAAATTTCACCACGCTACAGCTAGCTCGACAGGCACATCCTGACCGTTTTCCTCAGTTCTTGCTCTCTCAACCGCCACCCTCCTTGCAGCCAGTCACCTAGAATCCTTTCTCTCGTATCCTTGTTATTGTTCCAACCACTTGAAATCATCCCCTTGTCGCCTCCTCGCTACCAGCCACCCAAAATCATTCTTCCAGTACGCTTGTTGACGTCCCAACCACCCGGAACTATCCCCCTTGCCACCACCTTGCTTCCAAGACCCCAAAATCATTCTTCCTACAGCCCTAATGTTGTGACAGCTGCGAGAATCCTCCTCACGGCTATTCCAACAGCTCTAGAACACCTCTAACCACAGTTCCTCCCCTGTCAAGCCTACCAACCACCTTGCCACCACCTTTCAAAGTCTGTAGCAGTCACCCCCACCTACTTAGATCCGCCCTAGTCGTGCGTCGTGTTTGTTGTTATTTTCCGTTTTCATGATGTTGGTTGTAACCGCCTATTCGCTTTTGCAATAATATATTTGTTTGTTTATTATTGTTTGGGTTAAATCTGATACCATTTGGTATCAGAGCTAGCCTAACATTAGTCTCGTTCTAAGACTATTAGCATCCACCAATGCCCAACCCCACCGCACAAAAATCCTTTCCTTTGCTGATTTTTCAAAGTGGCCAATTAAAAATTTTCTTTTCCATTATATATCATTCATATACACCCTCTTCCGTCTACCCTAACCACACCATCAACGAGGCAATTGTCGGAGACTTGATGGGAAGAAAATGCCAAAAATGTCATTAATAAAATATCACAAAGAGATGTCCAAGAATGGAATTTTTTATAGAGAATGTGCAGCGATAAATCCTCCAACTGCAGCAGAGGCTTACCGTCTTTGAGATAAGGCAAACTGGAAGGGTCAGTCGTAGCCACAATAGTGACTTGCCAGATCAAAAAATACAATGAATCCCTTCCACCGGATAGATTTCAAAGAAGAAGAATCACTGCCCCAAAGACTTGGTATAAATATCAGATAATTTAGTTTTTTTAGGTAGAAGTAGATTTGCCATATTTTGACGGTCATAGGGATCCATACAAGTTCATCGAATAGCTCAGGACAGTTGAATGTGTCTTTGAGTACAAAGACATCCCACCAGACAAAATGATGAAACTAGTCGCCAGTAAGTTAAGGACGAATGCATTTTTTTGGTTGGAGAACTTGATTCTTTGACAGTGAGAAAGTAAGAGTAAAATTATTACATGTTCTAAGGTAAAAACAAAAGATTCAGTGCCAATAACTATCAGCACTTTACATACAGGATATTCAAACCCTAACTTCATAAGTGGAGAGCAATCTCACCAGATGATCGTAACATCTCACAGGCAAAGTTCAATCACAGGATCACACAACAAGAGTACACCCAACGAAAGATCTAAACGAACCTCACTTGGGAAGATGTTGATTCAAAGCAAAGAACGGAAGGAATCAATCTCAATTTCAAAATTTGTCCCAGCCGAAAATTATCTCAAGTGTTATGGGTTTAAGCATAATAAATCAGATTGCACAACCAAAAGAATGATCTATTTCACTGACCAGGGAGCAATCCAAAAAATTGTCAGCGACACAGAAAAGGATGAAAATGTCATAAATGGGTTTCTACTTCAAGCCAATGAGAAAGAGATGTTAGTGATTCAGAATGAGCCAACGAGAGAAACTCCAACTAGATTAGTGAGAAATATTCTAAAAGATAATGAGCCTAAGGAACTGATGCCTGAGAGGGGGAAACCCTCATTGAGGGAATTGCTAGCCAAGTACGACTCACCTAAAAGTGGTCCAGCATGTAAGAAATGAGAAGCTTGTGAGTTAATGCAGGGAGACAATATGGACTTGTTCAGATTAAATTCAGTTCAACAGTCTGCCCACCAACAGATGGCCAAGGAAGAGATGAACCGCAACTTTGGAAATTATTGTAGGAGTTTGGTAGTGAAGAAAATTCTACAATGGGATCCAAGTACTACCAGAGTAAAGTAAGAGGCCACTTTTGATATGTTAATATTTAGAGTTACCCAGGCCGTCATAGCATTCATCCCAGACTTGTGTCCTTACACACTTATTTATCATATATACTTAGACAAGTACGAGGAGTGGAAGAAGTAGGGCACATACGTGATGATTTGAGACTTGATTCATGACAATACTCGTCTATCTACAGTATCCAAACGGATCATATACATATTCTATCATGATGTGATTTGGAATGACAATGCCAATAGGATGGACATACCGAAAAATAGCATTCCCTCTGCTTTCATGGTGGTCGACCGGACACCATACTCAAGGAGCCAGAAGCTCTAAAAAATGAGATTGAAGCATGAGAGTTACTTTTGATAGATTGACACGGGTGGAAGCAGCCCGCATGCAGAAATTCCCACGTAAGCAACAACCCAATTACTTTGCTTGGACTGAATCGGTCCAGGTTTTTTCCCTTTTGAGGAGTCGGTTGGTCCTGGTGGGCTAGTCCTAGTTATCAAATTGCGATATATTTATTTTCATATGAGTCAGGGTTAGTTTTTGGCTTGTGTTCCTGTCAAGGCAGCGATACGAACCAAGTAAATTTTCCACGAAAATTAGGCCAAACAACTATGTTATTGCAAGAACATCAAAAAAACTCAACATGAATATATAAGATAAGCACCTCCAATCAAGCAGACGATCTCTCCCAAATCAAACAATTAGAAAGGTAGAAAATCTCTCCCAAACCATAACCCTAAGACTCAAGAAACAATCTCATGCATAACCCTAACTCAAAACATATTAGCCCTATTTATATTAAACAATAAATTATAAATGATTAAATTGCCCTTGGGCGTCATCATAACATTACTACCCTCCTAAAAAGATACATTGTCCTCAAATTGAAAAAAAAAAATACAGTTGGATTTGGTCGTATGAATCCCGAGTGGTGTCATCATCTGGTAATCCTTTCCATTTAATCAAAAACTCATAGTGACCCTCACCATCTCGAAATGTCGTATTGTGAGCATCCTTTGGTCGCAACAAAATCTAATAGTAACATGACTTCTAGTCAATGCTGTAAAATATCTCCACCCCAAACAACTTATCCAGTAGCTTATCAATCCCTGGAATCTCTGTCGATCCCACATCATGTGTCTCTTCCACAATATGCAACACAATCAAGAATCTTAGCTCTGCTTCCTGAACCGCCCTTATTAGTCTTTAATGGCCCCGACATCTTGCACAAATCAATTCCTAGCAAACTCCCCCACTCTTCTCCACCTATCTTCTCATCATTACTTATGAATCACCTTCTGCTAGAAAAGCTGCCATCACAAAAGGAACTGATGTAGTTGGATGCAGCCCTCTACTTGGATTCGACCCACCATAGTTCCCTTTCATAGGTCAAAATTCTTCGAAGCTATCTTCTCCAACCTTGAATTGCACATCGTCGCATTCTGCCTATTTCCACTCATTCCAAACCTCAAAATTTCGTGTGATTCTCTCCGAAGGCTGCTACTCAAATCTGCTTTTGAATCCTTCACTCAATCCTACCTGCTTTTGTTTCTTCCAACCATCTGAATGTTGCACTATTTCTTTCAAATACTATCACTCAAGTCCGCTCCTGATTCCTTCGCTCGATACAACAACTCTTAACCTACCTAAAGCTAACTCTTTTTGCAACTGTAGCTAATGGATCCCATCGTTTGAGTCACAGTTAGTTCTTTGCAGGACTGTATTGCCCCTGGCTATCACAAATCACGACTGAGTCATCAATATTATGACACAGTTAGTTCTTTGCAGGACTATATTGCTCCTAGCTATCACAAATCACGACCGAGTCATCAATATTACGACTTGATACAGACATGTAAACTGTGATCCCTTCTCTCGCGACTATTTTGCAAGGATTCATCACACCTTTCTATATGTTTCGATCACGTCATTGCTTCCTAGATAGCTCGATCACCCGCTGTATCAAGCCCTCGATCACCACTGTATCAAGCATATATGCATGTTGTGATCTCGACGTTACTTCCTATCGTAATCTCGACGTTCCCAGTAAGCTCCGACACAGACTTTACTTCTCAGCTCGGTCAAATCGTGATTGTGCCATGTACGTCACAATACTTCCCAGGTAGAATGTGCTAATACCGCTTAATACGAATCAAGTGATTTTACCACAAAAATTAGGGAAAACAACAATTTTATTGCAACAACATCAAACAACTCAACATAAATACATATGATAAGCACCTACATGTTCAGAGGTAGGCGGTCTCCCCCAAATCCTACAATTCGAGAGGTAAGAAATCTCTCTCAAACCCTATCCCTAACCCTGTGACTTAAGACAACAATCTCATGCATAACTATAACCATAAACATATTAACCTTATTTATACTAAACATAACCCTATCCCTAACCCTGTGACTTAAGACAACAATCTCATGCATAACTATAAACATAAACATATTAACCTTATTTATACTAAACATTAATAAATGACAAATGACTAAATTGCCCTTACGCACAGTCATAACAGACAGCCGTCAGCATCTCCTGTTTTTCCTTCTAGGATTGTATCCAGAGACGAGTTGTGCTCCAGCAGTATCTCGTTCTGAGGTGGTGATTTTCCTCCAAAAATCAAGTGGTGCTTTAGCTATATCTCGCTCCCTACCGCTTCGCTGACACACATCCTCCTCACTGCAAGCGCCCTGACAGGCACGTCCTAGCCGTTTTCTTGCAGTTCGTTCTCTCCCAACCTCCCCGTCCTTAGTGCTAATCACCCAGAATCCTTCCTCCCACATCCTTATTATTGTTCCAATCACCATAATCATTTGTGTTGTTGTTCCAACCACTTAGAACCACCCCCCTTGATGCCTCTTCACTGCCAGCCACCCAGAATTTTTCCTTTTACACCCCTACTGTTGTTGCAGCCACCTGAAACTGTCCCCCTTGCTCCCTCCTTGCTGCAGCCACCCATAATCATTCTTCCTACAGCCCTACTACTGTGACAACCGGCAAAATCCTCCATGCGGTTGTTCCAGCCGCTCTGGACCACCTCTAACCATTGTTCCTCAGTTGTCATGCCCGTCTACCACCTTGTTGCCACCTTTATAAGTCCCTAGCTGTCACCACCCACCTCCATAGATCTGCCCTAATCGTGCGTCGAGTGTCGTGTGTATTATTATTTTCCGTTTCTGTGATGTTGGCTATAACCGCCTAAAGGTTTTTGCATTACTAATATTATTTGTTTATCGTTGTTTAGGTTAACTCCAGTATCATATATTGAACACCCAAACAACATTATATCGATGAGATCAAACATTATAACAAGAGCTTATAATGTTTTTTTCCAAATTCAGGCATCAAATTCATGAGCTTAACACCCAAAAAAAAAAGAACCGTACAATGGCCTAAACACCCTAGAAGTAAAGCTTGAAATTTAAGGAAAACTGAATTTAAAATTTTTTTTGTGGCTGAAGAACACCTGAAGCAGCTCTTTCAGACCCATCAGCTTTGGCTGTCCATCAAGAATGCTAGGCAAAAACAAAGATCCAAAATAAAAATGTCAGAAATTCCATATCATACTTACAAAAACTAAATATGGCTGCAGCATAATTATCAACAAAATAGTACAGTACATATTCCAATCACCCACTCAAGGTACAACAAAATATGAAGTGTTCTAAATGAGACTAATTTTATCAAGATATGAACTTGATACAGCACAACTGGAGGGTGGTGGAATGGTAAAATCAAGACCTTCCAGCCACGCAAAGAAGACTCCATAGCATTCATATACACACACCTCTCAGTTAATTCCTTTTTAGGCCCAATATTAGTTGGTCATCATGAAAGTCAAGAATGTGCGTATTGATCATAGTACTCTTCTATAGATTAATGGCACTGTAGATACATTTAATGTCTTGCCATGAAAATGATGGCAAAAAAATCATTTACATTTCAAAATAAATGTTATAAGAAATTGTTTCAAAATCTGAAACTTAGGAGAATTTCGTAACATAGGGAAATAATGGATTGGCACAAAAAATCTGTGTAGATGACATAATTTCTGGTCATCCATCACTCCCAACAATAGGGAATTCCTTTTACATTTTTTGTTCTGCAATGATATCATGCGGAACAAAACAACATTGAGAACCAGCTATATATATATATATATATATATATATATATATATATATACACATATATATCACAGAGTATTTCAGGCAAAAAATGCTTCTAGTCATGTAAGGAAAACTACATGGTCAGCATAAATATATAAACCAATTTAACTGAAACACTTATATCACATTTTTCACAAAACAGATTCTTCCACTGTTAAAATTACGCTTACTGACTCCAATGGAAAACAAGTTCCAAATTTCTTACCCTACCATATTGCAACTGAAACTAGATTGCAAAGCTGTGAGACGGTAAAGGTTGTTGAGCACAATGGCTGGGTCTGAACCCCTTTTCAACTGAATAACAGACGTTTAGAGAAGAATTACAAGATAATGGATTATGTAATGAATTTAATTTTTATCATTGAGAAAGAGAAACAATATGTAATAGTTCCAGTACTAAAAATTTACAAAAATATATATATAAAGGCCCCAAACCTCTATAACAACACGCATCCCAGTGCGATCACTCTCATCTCGAATATCACTTATACCATCTAATATCTGAAAATAAGTAAACAAGGAAACATCATATTTCACTGCAATTCTTCTAAATATGTTCTGTTTACAAGAGCTAACAAACCAATACAGCTAGCGGAAATTATTGGCAACAACAATTATTAGATCTCATAGTGTTGGGGAAAATTGTAAGAAAAAAATGCTCAATTCTTAAAAACAAACAATTGATCAGAGAAGGTATTTCAAAAATACCATGTCAACACCAGGTATGCAAAATTCTATCGATTTAATTAAATAAATAACAGGATAACAATTTATGCAGCATATAATAAGGGTTAAAGCTAATTAAGAAAGAGTTTGACAAACACAAGAACCCTACATTTATAGTTTCATGCGTAAACAAAAACTTTCAGAGAAAGTGCAAAGAATTGAGTTTCAAGCACAAACGTATAGTAGCCTTGAGGCATTCATAACGATGAAAATACGAAGAATTGTAAAAGAATCATCAAACATGCAACATATTAGCATATTTGAAAGAAGTGGCCACGTCGCATCATGTCAGCAGCACTCAAATTTTGCATCAGCAATAGCAGGCAGCACATAAGAACAATAGCATTCACTGTCTGCACCTATCATAGCGAACCAATGTCAGGACATTCAAATTTTGTAAACTCTTCAACCGGGAATGGCTGAACTGGTTAAGCCAAGGAGGCAAAGGGCCGGCCTACCCTTTGCCCGGTTTAGGGTTGCCGCCCAAGGGGCGGGATAGTTCTCTACTACTATATATATGTTCTTTTCTCTGATTAGGGTTCAGTTTTTGCTTTAGATTTCTGCCATCGGCGTCTTTTTCTCTTGCTAGAGTTATATCCGAGAGCAGTTGGTGCATCTACTGTATCTTCTCCAAGGTGGCCACTACCTTCCCATATTCCCTCCCCTCCTGCCTTCCATTGCTGCTGCACCTCTCCAGAACAATGTTGTTTACTGCTGCTGCCTCCAACAGCTGCCTGGCTAGCTGCCGCACCGACGACTGCCAAACTGCCAGTTGCCACTCCCTTCCTACCTTCCCAGCATGCTGTCTGCCAGACCCTCCCCGTGGCTGCTGTCAAACCTCCCTACTACCTATACAACCCTTTGTTCCTACATCCTCGTCACACGGTCCACCACCACCGCACCTTGCCCTAGGGAGCCTTCATGCTTGTGTCGTTGTTTTTCCTAATTTTAAGAGTCTTTGATTGTAACACCTTTGAATTTCAACAATAATATTCCCTTTCCATCGTGGTATTGAATAACTCACTAGCCTAATCCTAATCCTATTTTAGGGTTTCTTAGCATCGGGCATAACCAAACCATCTCCACTCCAAATATAAATTTATTTCCCATCCTCAAATACCCTCTTCCAATTCTCAAACCCTAATCATGCCACCAAAAAAACAACTGTCTGAACATACACGAGAAGAGATGTCGCGAGAAATCCATCAACTTCAGCAGATATTTGAAAAGATTGATGACGAGACCTAGGAAGAGATTACCCTCGATTGTAATATGGAGAGTCAAAGGGGAGAAAAAGATGAGGATCTAAATCCCTTCCATAAGGAGGCCTTCAATGAAGAGAAAGAGAGACTACGACGCTCTGAAATTTATTATCAGAAGAAGCCGAGCAAGGAGGCAACATATGGAAGACACAAAAATTTTATAATACAAGTGGATGTACTAGAGATCAATGGAGTTATAGGTCCAGATAATTTATCGAATGATTGTAGTCAGTCGAGAAAATATTCGAATAGAAAGAGGTGTCGGAAGATAAGAAGGTGAAGCTTGCGGTCATTAAATTGAAAAAGAGTGTCACCTTGTGGTTGGAAAATTTGAAGAGGCAAAGAAGGAGAGAAGGAAGTGACAAATATACAACATGAGAGAAGATGAGAAAGAAGATACACAATAAATAATTACCTCCTAACTACCGCCAAGATATATTTTTGAGGTTCCATCAACTACAATAGAGAGAACTATCAATGAGGAAGTTCACAGCACGGTTTGAACAATTACAGATTAAATGCGAGTTGGTTGAAAAAGAATTACATACCATAGCTCAATATTTAGGGGGCCTGAGGATAGCTATCAACAACATTGTTCAACTACAACCAAATTGGTCATTGAGAGAAGTCCAGACCATAGCCTTGAAAGTCGAATGACAGCAGAGACAAAGAAGACAACCGCCCTCATTCAGCAGCTACCAACAGCTACAACTACCAATAATGACACACCTGGAGAAGTTGAATAGACTAAACAAGAAAGTGACAAGACATATTTGACTGAAAAAAATCCCTAAAAGGATAATTTGTTCAGTATTATGCTTGTCAGGAAATGTTTTAGGTGTCTTGGTTATCAACATAGAGCCTCCAGATATCTCAGGAACCGGTTGTTTATTCACGAAGTAGGGCGTCGTCGAGGAAGTGGATGAAGAGTACGCATAGGAGGGTATGGAGGAGGAAATTCAGCTCCAAGGAGACGAGGGAGAAATGCTAATCATAAGGAGGGTTTTATAGACTCAGTAGAAGAAGGATCATCGTGTGGCTCAGGCATAGTATTTTCCACACAAATTGTACAGTGAAAGAAAAATTCTACAGTTTGATTGTTGATGGTGGGAGTTGTGAGAATGTAATATACACTTTAACGGTGAAGAAACTGGGTTGGCCACACAGAATCATCCTCAATCCTACTTTGGTTGAAAAGAAAAAATGAGATGGGCATAGATCAACAATGCTTAGTTGAGTTTTATATCGGAGATCATTTAAAAGAGCAGGTGTGGTGTGACGTGATACCTATGAATGCTTGTCATATTTTGTTGGGTAGGCCATGGCAATTGACTGAACACCCAACACAATGGGTTAAGGAACACTTATTCTTTTAAGAAGAATGGAAGGCGCATATTTGTTTGCCTATCAAAGACACAAGAGAAGTGGACATCACAAAGGAGATGTCGGTCCCAAGAGCCACCATTATGCAGTAGGTACGAGAGGCTTCAGTGGCAATGGGCTTTGGTCCTAAAAGAGGGAGCAAAGTAAGAGGTTGAGATATCGGCGCTCATACAGACCCTGTTATTTGACTTTCAGGTGTCATGACCGACAGCCTTCCAAAGGGATAGCCACCTTTGAGAAATATTCAGCATGCCATAGATCTCATACCCGAATCAGTGTTACCAAATCGGTCTGCCTACAAATTAAGGCATGCATAATATAAAGAATTTCAACTACAATTACAGGATCTCTACGAGGGTTTCGTCAAAGAACCAGCCCGTGTCTTGTCCCCACCTTGATGTACCAAGAGAATGTGCATCGACAATCAAGTCTTCAATAATATTACTATCAAATACAAGATACCCAAGCCTCGCCTAAACTATCTCTTGGATCTGTTGCATGGAGTTATTATCCTTTTCAAGATCGACTTACGCGGGCAGATATCACCAGGTCTGAATGAGTACAGGGGAAGAGTGAAAGCCGCTTTCAAGGCCCGAGATGGAGTATAGGAGTGGGTAGTCATGCCTTTCAAGTTATCTAATACACTGAACACGTTCAACAGATTGATGAATCAAGTGTTCAAGCTCACATCGAGAAGTTCGTAGTGGTGTACATTGATGATATTCTAGTATACAGCAGATCCGAGGAGGAGTACTTACGCACCTAAGGATAGTCGACGAGGTTTTGGGATTAAAGAAACAATACGCCCATTCAAAGAAGTGACATTTCCTGACATCAAAGGTAACCTTTTTGGGCAATGTTATGTCTAATGCATGCATTCAAATGGATCCCACGATGATTGAGGCAATTGTGAGCTGAGCGACACCTCAGTCTTTTATTGATTTGAGACAATTTTTGCGCTGACATCATTCTATAGGCGATTCATCTGGAACTTTAACACCATCATAAATCCTAAAACCGAAATTTTGAAAGGTAAGAAATTCTAAAAGACATATGCAGCTCATACCAATTTTGATACACTGAAGGAGAAAGTGACTCGGGCATTAATATTGGCATCACCGGACTTCAATCAGCTATTTGAGGTGGAGTGTGACGCCTCCAATGTGAGGATCCAGATAGTATTGAGCCAAAGAGGCCACCCTATAACATTCTTCAGTAGAAGTTGAATGAGTCCAAGATGAAATATTCGACTTACGACAATGAGTTCCATGTGAACATGAGAGATCTTAATCAGTAGAGTCCCTACCCACTGACGAGTGAGTTCGTTTTATTCACAGATCGTGAAAGTTTGAAGTTCTTGAACAGTCAAAATAAACTAAAGTGCAGACATGCACCCTGAGTGGATTTAAACAACGCAATCATGTGTCGGGAGGGCCTTAAACAACGCAAGGATAATTGGAATCATTCCCATTATACTTATCACGTTAATATGTTGATACCTTTTATTGGCATGTGGTTGTTCACATGGTTAACAAGGAATGCTACTAAGCATGGGGATGTTGATATAAAAGAGGAAGGAGTGCTATCAACAAACCCCGCTTATTTGATGGTTGGGATGCTGTTATGGGCAACAATTTCAAAAGAAGGCATTCCTTTCCTTGGATTAAAGCCAATACAGATGGCAGCTGGACATCTGAAAATACTGGAGTTGGTGGTGTGTTGAATGCATACAGGTACATGTATTTGTTATTTTCAATCACCTTGTTTGGTTGCTTGTGCTTTGGATGCAGAGCTTTGGACGGTTTGGATGGCAATTAAGTTGGTCGTGCTGTTTAAGTGGTAAGACTAACCCATGGAAATAGATTCAAGTATTCTATTAGACATATTGCAAAGAAAAAAAGACCCTCCCTTGTATTTAAACTGGAATTTAGACAGGATCAATGCTATATCCAACACAATGCTGATTTTTTGGAGCTATTTGCCTAGAGAGGGTAACAGACAAGTAAATTACTTGGCAAAAAGCTAGATCGGAGTCAGTGGTTTTTTATGTGAAGCCGAGTAGACAGTTGAATTTGTTGCTGCATGGGGACAGTTTAAACATTCCATATGTGAGAGGTTGCTTTAACAATAGCTATACACGCATACAAAGATAACCTTACATTGATATACTGATCATTGGTATAGGAGTTTTTGGGTTTCTGCTTTTAAGATTTTTGGGTTTGTGGTAGTATTTGTATTTTGGAGCTTTCATTGTGTGGTGTTGTTGGAACCCTCAAAGTGAGTGATGTATTTTGTTCGCTTTTTGGTTAGTGTATTCAAGTGCCCAAAATCTGCACCCACTTTTTTTTTTTTAGCAATAAAATTACCAACAGGTTTCATTTATATATATACATACACACACACACACACACACATATATATATATATATAGGCCCTGCTAGGGTTTCGCCTGACGGCGAACCCTAGCCTCTGCTACAGTTTTTTCGCGCGAAGAAGAAGGGGAGTTCGCTCCTCTGTTCACGTTCGCGGCTCGTCGTCTTCGTAGAGTTCGTCAAGTTGCGCCTGTTCAGCGGTTTCGACTTCTGCGGCTTCGCTCCGACCGTCTTCAGCTCATCCATCTTCTGCGGTTTCGACCGTCTTCTGCAGCTTCGTCTTGACCGTCTGATGCGACTTCCGCGGCTTCAACTTCTGCGACTTTCTGCTTTGCCCTCTGATCGACTTGCAGGGATTATTTTTTGTTTCTTGTCTGCAATCCTCGGGCTCGAGCTGAAATCGCAAGGGCTTCACAGAGGGGTTTCTGCTCTTGCTCCCTGTTCTGATTCGGATTTTTCTCTCTGCTTTGCTTTCTTCATTGTTCTTACGCCGCACCTCCATCTATTGGGGATGGCTTCGGACATATCGTATGTTGCTGCCCTTGCAGTGTCCACGCCTCAGGTACACCTAAATCGTGATTTTTCCCTTATTCGTTTGAGTAGGCGAAAGACATCAAGAAACCTGGTAGGAAGAATGAGAAGTCTGCCATATTTTTTGCAGAAGTCGAATGTATTCAACTTGCTTCCTCCTGTCGATTGAATTTAGTCAGGAAATTTCTATATAATCATCCCAAAATGGAGCTGATTCGTAAGGAATTTGAGCTTATGAACCTTGTTGGGGAATGAAAAATTGGACTGTTAGATTGAAAACACATTCTTATACAACTTAATAATGAAGAAGATTACGCGCGCTTATTTGCTAGAAGAATAATCTGGATTGATAACTAAGCAATGAAGATTCTGAAATGATCTGTGGATTTTGACCCACAGACGAAACCACCAATCATTCCGGTTTGGATTCGTCTCTCTAGTTTGAAATTCCATTATTTTACTCAAAAAGTGTTATACTCTATTGCCTCAAATTATGGTAAGTCACTTAAAACAGACATTCCTACTTTTAATATTTCACGTCCATCTGAAGCCAGAGTACTTGTTGAAAAAGACATTACTTCATCCGCTTTTGAAGAAATTTGGTTGGGCACACATCACCATGGATATTGGTAAAAGGTAGTGATTGAGCATTTTCCTTTGTATTGTTTGAACTGTCGTACATTCGGTCACTCCAGTTTTCAATGTCATCATCTCCACCTGATCAGCTCCAAGTTATTAACACTATGAATCATCAAGGATATCCCTGAAGACGTCCTATTCTCACAGGTAATATGACAACCATTCAGTTCCCACACAATATTATAGCTCCCTCGTCTTTGCAATCTCCTATCATGGGGGAGAGGGAGATTCTTCAAACCCCACCTGTCCTAGAACCTATCACCGATATTACAGATAGCAATACTTCTACTGTTTCACTACCGCCTCATCAAGTTGAGCAAGTTGTTAATGTTACTCAGGTTCATGGGGATCATGATGTGCAACAAACTATATATATCCGGCCAACTTTGAAATAATCTATTGATCAGATGAGTCAATCATCGGATGAGGAATGATAGATCTACACATTCAGGAGGAAAAAGAAAAATGGAAACTTACTTGATCTTAGGAATCTAATGGATGATACTTTGGTTCCTTCGGGCAAAGGTACTCACCTTACTAATTTGTTAGCCAGCTCACTTCCGAAAACTAGAGGCAGAGGGAGGACTAAAATTGGACGTCTCTAGCACTTTTGCGCCCTATGGTGGTATTTTGTTTTTTTACATTTATGTATCTTTGCTTTATTGGGATTTATGTGTGGTTTATCATGTGAGTTAGGCTTTCTTTTAGGCCTTCTAATACAATATTTTGTATCTTTTCAGTTTTAATATATTAGCCCTTGAGTTGGGATTTCTGATGACAATGGCGAAAACGGGAGGCCTGCGAGGGTTTCACCTCACAGCGAACCCTAGCCTCTACTACGGTAATTTCACGCTCGAAAAAAAGGAGTTTGCTACGTTTCGTCTTCCGTCGTCCCCGTCTGAGTTTCGTCAAGCTGCGCCTTTGTGTTCGTTGCTCGATGAAGGACGGGTTATAGGGTCGATCGCGACTCGTCTTCTACAGCTTAGAAAATCCGTTTTTTGGCTCAGTTTCTGCGACTTCTTCCTCCTCTCCCATTGACGCACTCAGACACAAATCTCGTCTCCTTCGGTTCCCCTCCTTCGCACGGCTAGACAGCCCTAGCAACGGCTCGCAGCTACGCTCCTCTCCTCTCAACAAAGTCGCAAAACTCCTCCCTCTCCTTCCTCCCTCATTGCAGGTGAACTTTCTCCCTGCTGGATGGGTGAGCTCCCTCCTTTGTTTAAACCTGGCAATGCCTCCTTCGCCCACGTGGTGAGTAATCACCTGGTGGAGTCGATTGTAGTCTTCCCCTCAAGCTATAAGGAATGTACCGGTGATTACCCTTTTCTTAAGAAGGCAAGTATGAAATGTGGAAAAGCAACACTTTTTTTCTCTGATTTAGAAATTTCAACCTTGACTGACAAAATCAAATTCACCCTTATTGAAAAATTTCAGTGGCGACACCCACTTACGTATGTAATCAGAAAGAGCTTTGATGACCTCAAACTTATAAACAGGTGGAAAGTGAGTCTCTTTGATGGGGAGACATGTGTCTTATGTATGTAATCAGAAAGAGTTTTGATGACCTCAAACTTATAAGCAAGTGGAAAATGGGTCTCTTTGATGGAGAGACATGTGTTAATTCAGTTAACCATGGCTGAAAACTACGCTCAGGTTTTCTCAAAAAAATATCTTAACACTGCGGAAAAGTTAATGAAGTTACTCAAGTGAACTCCTGATTTTGACCGAAATCTTGAACCTCTCACTGTACCAGTATGGTTTAGTTTACCTGAACACAAGCTATATTTTTTTAATCATTAGATTATTAAATCTATTGGGGTCATACTTTAGGATCCTCTGAAGCTTGATCTACCTACCTTCAATCTAATCAGGCATTCTGTTGCCAGAATACTTGGGAACGGGATATCATTTTACCTGATATTACAAAAGTTTGACTGGGCACAACACATAATGGATATTGACAACAAATTATCATGGAACATAAACATTTTTATTGTACCCACAGTAAGATGTTTGGGCATATCCTTGACAAATGCTACAGGCTTCATCCTAACATGAAATCTACAGCTCATGCGAATAAGGATGATTCTAACCACACTCTTTTGGACACATTGACCCCACCTGTGGAGGAAATTACCACAAGGCAGGAATTGGTGTCTGATTTAATTGCTCCTATAGACCCCCTCCTGGAAATACTTTTTTTTTTTCTGCAGTTGATGTGTTGTCGGATGGCTCTGCGGAGCAACCTACACCTTCAAACATTATTGAAAACAATACTAAGGAAAATGTTCAGACCGATAATCAAGAGTCTTGCAACTCCTCACCCCATAAAGTATTCAGTACAGAGGCGACAATTCATACTTTACTTACACTACAACCTAATATGGTTATAACGGTTGGTAATCCTTCTACTACAGTTCTACCACCTCATCTAAACGAGCAAGTCGTTAATGTTAGTCAGGCACATGTCCGACAATCTGTTGATCAATATACTAATCAGATGACCCAGTCTTCAAACAAGGAATGGCAGGTTTACACACCCAGGAGGAAGAAGAAGAATGGTGACCTACTTAAGCTCAGAAATCTAATGGATGACACATTGGTTACTTCTGGTAATGGCACGCAACTCCCCAATTTGTTGGCTAGCTCCGTTCTTAGAACTAGAGGAAGAGTCAAGACTAAATTGAGTCGTCCATAATGGTGGTTTTGACTTATTTTGGTATTACATGTATCATTACTTTTTTTTGTGTTGTACCGTGTGGGTGGATACCTATCTAGGCCCACTCATACAGCCTATCAGTATCATTTCCTTTTTTAATATATTGCCCTTGGGCTTTTTAATATATATATATATATATATATATAAGTAATGTTTATATTACATCACAATCGTTTATTGCGGGCTCGAACAATTCACCCAAAAACCTCATCTTAGAGTTTTGTGTGTTTCTGTATCAAATTTGCAAAAGACTTATTATATTTAAAATAAAACAATATCCATAGACTATTTAATTTGATTAGAGATTTCTAATAAGCGCAAGACCCGAAAGTTAATTACCCCTCCTAATAACGGAGAACACTTTCGATTAATGTTAGTGGTTAAGGCACTAGTTAACATATAAAAATAACTTAATTTTGAGTTTTTTTTTTTAAAATTGCCATCCATAAATTAAGAGTCAACGGTATGAAAATAATGACAAACGTGATCAAGATTTCTCATAATCAATTTGGATTTATGTCGGGCAGATCCACTATGGAAGCTATACATTCATTGAGAAGTTTGATGGAGAAGTTCAGAAATAATAAGAAGAATCTACATTTGATTTTTATTGATTTAGAAAAAGCTTACAATAAGGTTCCAAGAGATATCCTTTGGAGAGTTCTTAAGAAAAACATGAGTTGGTATGATTTATATTCAAATCATTAAAGATATCTATTCTAGAGTTGTAACTTGTGTTGAAGTGAAGGAGGATTGACCAAATATTTTCCTATTTCTGTTGGATTACATTAGGGATCGGGGGATCGGCTTTAAGCCCATATCTTTTTGCTTTAGTTATGGATGGTCTTACTGGACATTTGCAGAAGGATGCACCTTGTTAGGTGATCAAATTATTACAAGGTGTGAACGATTTAGATATCGCAGTTCTTTTGTTCAAAGCGATGGTGATATAGATGGGCATGTTAATAGTAGAATTCAAGTTGGTTGGATGAAGTGGAGGAATGTTTCGGGCCTTTTGTGTGATAGAAAAGTAACGCTTAGACTGAAAGGAAAATTTTATAAGATGGTGGTGAGACCTGCAATGCTCTACGGCGTTGAATGTTGGCCTTTAAAAGAGAAGCATAATTCTAAGTTAAGTGTTGTCGAGATGAGAATGGTTATGTGGATGAGTGGCCTTACACTTAAAGACAATGCGAAATGATTATATCCGTGATAGGGTTGGTGTAGCTCCTGTGACGGACAAAATTAGAGAAAATCGTCTTTAGATGGTTTGGTCACAATAAGCATCGACCATCTGATGATCCGATTAGAAGGTAAATTTTTTAGATTCGACTTATGTTAAGAAAGGCAGAGGTTGACCTATGAAGACTTGGGCTTATTGTATAAAAAATGATCTTAAGTTATTAGAACTAAATGAAATATGACACCAAATGGGACGCAATGGAGAAAAAGGATTCTTGTAGCCGACCCCACGTAGTAAGATTAAAGTTTTGTTATTGTTATTGTTGTTGTTGTTGTTGTTGTTGTTGCTGTTGTTGTTGAGCGGATACATAACTTAATAGTTTTTAACTTGATTTTTTTAAGAAAAATTTTATAAATCTTGAGGTACTCATATATTATAATTCATGTTTAAACTGCATGACATTCTAAAACAACATATTTAAGCATGTATTGTATTGTTCGAAGCTCATGAAATTCTTTTGGAAATATTTTATACTCATATATGTAGCTTTTTTCAAAGCAAAATTTGCAAACATAAAGCACTTGTTGGAGCACATGTCAATAGTTACGATTTCAGTACACTCATTGTCAGAACTACTATGTGACCTGTGAAATACAACATTAATTGTGAGAGTGTGGTCATTCACAAGTGTGCACTATTGTTCGATACGCTCATGGTTACCCATAATGGTTGATTGGTGTGTCACTTTAAGGTAATCCATACAGCACATGGCACGCAATGAATTAGATCACTTGATCCATTTTGAAAGAAGTGAGCCCAAAACCACATGAACAAATATGTCAAATAGAATACTTGAATTAGACAGTTTGGTAGTGTATGTAGTAAACTCAAATGGCTTCGTACTCATTTTTTATAAATGTTAGAACTAAGATTGTTTCTTTCTAGTGTTCTTTTAGGCAACAAGTGAAAACAAGTTGAGTGTCAAAATAAATGCAATTAAAAGTGCGTATTGTGTTCCTGAACGAAAATGTATTGATAATGCCATTTGAATATATGTATAATATCCATATTATCTGGAAAATATACTTAGTATATATACGTTCAATCACACCGAAGCAAGTAAAGAGAAAAAAATCAGCTCAATCAAAATTGAAAGCCTAAAATATTGACTCTGGCCACCAAAGAAATGGCATGTGAGACTACAAATCAGAAATGAGATTATTTTAAGTTACAACAGCATTCGTGTATGATATATTAATACAATTAGAGAAATTTCCAAGCAAAAGATTAAGTACCTTATCCTCAACAAGCTCAGCAATTTTTTCTACCAATGCAGCTTTGTTTGTTAGGTAAGGGATCTGAAATAAAGTTCAAAACATAGATTAAGAGAAATTAGAGCATATATATATATATATATATATATGGTTTGGTCACATTAAACGTCGATTATCTGATGATCCGATTAGGATAGTAGATGTTTTAGATTCAACTTAAGTTAAGAAATACAGAGGTTGGCCTAAAAAGATATAGGCATATTGTACTAAAAATGATCTTAAAATGATAGAATTAAATGAAAATATGACACTTAATAAGACGCAATGGTGAAAAAAAAATCATGTAGCTGACCCCACTTAATTAGATGAAAACTTCTTGTTGTTGTTGTTGTGTGTGTGCGCGTGTGTGAGGTAAATACACAAGCCAATGATGCAAACAAGCAAAAGGATATAAAATTTCATGAAGAAAGAGTTAGTGTGACCTCTTTAATGACAATTGCTACTCGTTTTGTCTTCTCATCAACGGACTCCACTTCAGTCTTCCCTCTAATTACTATACGCCCCCGACCAGTTCTATATGCTTCCAAAATTCTTGAGTACAAGAAGAAAAAAGTAACCCAACTTTTAGATAAAGAGAAGAAAACATGGCATACAAAAAAAAAGAAATCAGTGGTACCCAATATTTCCCATAATCAGCCCTCCTGTTGGGAAGTCTGGCCCAGGCATGTACTCCAGCAGTTCTTGAAGCTTTAGGCAAAATATTATGATCAGCGACTTCAAAAAGGATTTTAGCATAGCAGTGCAAATAAGGAAATTTTAGAAACTTCAAGAAAATAAATAGATAGGGTTTGCAGATTATGATAATCTGTAAGTCATACAAGAACGCCAAAAAAAAAAATAGTTGTCTTCCCATCAATCAACTTACTGATATATCAAACAGCCATCTGGTAAAATTCATATAAAAAAAGGATGACATGCTTACCGAAGCATCAGGATTATGAATCAGCGCGGTGAGAGCATCCACAAGCTCACAAAGATTATGAGGTGGAATATTTGTTGCCATCCCAACCTAAAATTACAATAAGAAAGATCAAGCATAAAGAACAATGAACCAAGCAATATAAACATAATTAGTTTATTAATTTAAGGTGATGTTTGGCTGCAACTAAGTTTTAAATTAAATAAGGTTTATTAAATCCGATAAGTTCAGATTTATCAAATCCTAATCTCACAGAAGTTGTGATCAATAGCAAAATAACCCCGCCTACTACTCGGATTTACATCATCACAATGACTTATCACAGGAGAAAAATAACGGTACACGGAAGAATTGAAGTTAACAGAGCATTGGATTTTTTTTTTTTTTTTTTGGGTGTTTGGATGGATTTAAGCTACCTCCAAGGCTAAATCCAATAAATAGCATGCTACCAAACACCATCTAAAAGTATAAAAAGATTCAGCGGGTTATTTTGGCCCAAGCTTCATATGAAGTCACAAAGGGACAATGAAGTTTTAGCAATATATATATACATATATAGACACACACATATTGTCCTAAACCAAGGGAAAAATATTAACGTAACGTGAACTCAAGTAGGTAGAATTCTTTATGAAAATTAATTTGAAATGTAGAAAAGAGTGCCATTAATTTTTCCACCAAATTAAGTAATAAAATTAATTATATGATGTAAAATCAAGTAATCAACAATATATAATTTAACAGTTCATAGCTTCTTAACTATCATTTTTGCCAAAAAACTAGTTCTATAATGTTTTTGTTCACGCACATTACTAAAAAAGAAAAAAACATGAACCCAGATAGGCCCAAAAAATAATTGAAATAGCCATTTTATATATCTATAATTTGTCATAAAATGTAATAAATACAAAAAATTAATGTCATATTTTATGATAACAATAATTTTAATATAGAATGCTATTGCGAAATAAATTGTTTTATTATGTCAATTTGTTTGTAAATATTCTAATATGTTATAAAGGGAGATTTTCTTAATATAATAAATTCAACATATCATATAATATTATAAATAAACTAACTATATTTATAAACAATATGCATTATGTAGATAATTAAAGCTGTATATAATTCATAATTATAGAAGTAGACATGATGATTGCCAGGTTGATTACAGAAGCAAAGAATAACACACATTAAAACTTTATATAAATTGTCTTCAAACTTGCTTAGTTTGAGGGCTTTTCATTTTGTCGTTTGCGCTAAAAATATGCACCCAACTTGGCCCAGACCACGGTGAATTGGCCTTGGTCAAGTCATCTTCCTCCCATGAGCATATAGATGAAGTATTAAGTACAACATAAATCAAGCCAAAAATCGGACAAAACGGATTAGATTGACTGAACCAAATCAAGCTCAGCCCAAATGAAAGTCTTAACACAATCGCCCTCCAACACAAGTGGGATATCAAAATGAAAGAATACAGATGTTAAACCATAAAATCTATAAAAATAAAACAAACCGCAATTCCAGAAGAACCATTTAGCAATAAAGTAGGAACACGAGCTGGCAAAAGAGATGGCTCCTTTTGTGAATTGTCAAAATTTGGAACAAAATCAACCTGAAAAAATTATGTACCGACCAAAATAAATGCATATGGACTTCCCATTAAAGAGAGAAAATAAGCAGACAGATTCCGGAAAAGGAAATAAATAGTAAGCATATGAAGGTCTACAGTATTCTGTTCTAAATCCATCAAAAGCATGGCTTCAGTGACGGCCTGCAGATAAAAGATGAGATTATAATTTTAGTGAACAACAGAACTTCAATTAAGTTGAAGGAAATTCAAAGAATTAACAATTACAGCAAAGAAATTAAAATGAAAAAAAAAAGAGGTCAAAATTATGAGTACAATGCACGATTTTTTGCAATATTAATTTTTAAACCATTGCTTAAAACCAAGGATCTAAGCATCCATGTCAGTAACATGTTCAACAGCTTGCTATCTCATGGTGCATATGTTACAACCGGTTGAGCAGTTTTGTAAAGCAAAAAAAACAGTTTTTTGTTTTATTCGCTTATTAGTTCCACATCTTGCTTCTCTGCTGATTAAAAATGACTACCATGAGTCTCAGAAAATAAGCTCATCTCTGACAAACAATTTAAAAGGCACGTTCAGTTAGTATTGCTATAGCAGAAATAATAATTACATGAAAACTTAGACTATCAATTTTGGGAATAATGAATTGCAGTTCTTAGATATGAACTGCTACAAGCTAAAAAGTATGAAAACTAAAATGTTGAGTATATAACATTAATGGTGATGAAATAGGAAGCAGTTGCCAGATTCAATCAAGATAAACACTCCAAGAGCCTACCTCCAACCTGCATTCAGTGTATCGCATTGCTGCAGGAGGATCAGCATCAACAGACCCAAAGTTCCCATGTCCTTGAATAAGCGGGCACCGCATAGAAAAATTCTAGAAAAATACCTTTGAATTATTACAACCGAATATCAAGGACATAATCATTACGCAATACCAAAACAATAATAATAAAGTACTAGTTCATAACAGCGGGATGGTTAACAGATACAAATATGCACATAACAAATTGCATCATGGAATTGTATTGGTAGAGAAAGCGGTATCAAGAAAATTCCTTGCCTTTGCTTGGAAGGACACAATTGGGACAAGAATCTTAAGCAACAGAAATGCACACAAAGAGTTAAAAAATGTGGTTCAAAGCTCTTCAATAGGACCAAAAACCTTGCTCTCCATCACTAGTTTACCATATAATGAATATGGGATGGAAGCTCAAATGCCAAAGCAAATCTATAGGCATTGAAACATCTTCCTTAACTTTTATCTGCACCAAAGGTGCATGAGATTTCTGCTCAGCACAACAGAATTAGATGATCTGCAAACAGGAAAGAGATTAGCTATGACTGATAGTATCAAGAAACCTGCTGGAATTTTTTCACCTTATGTAGTATTTATGAATATAAACATTATAAAGAAAAAAAATCTACTTAATTCTCTTCAATTGTTTTTCAGACAGATTTAGTGCAAAAAAATTGAGCTCAATCATAAATGAAGACGAATAACTGCATGAAAAGAAGAAAAAAATTTGTCATACCAAATACAACTCGCAAGATTGAATTTTAAACTCCACAAAATCATTGAAATAACAAAATTATGGCGAACTAAGCAAATTAATTGAAAAACTTTAATAGCCATAAAATATTCATTATGATAATTATGGAATTAATTTTTCCCGCATTATACTCAATATTACATAATCTTCAATATAACAAACATACAAAATCAAATATTTACATAGTCAAGAACAATTGGCTGAAATGGAGAAGGCCTGCCAATATGGCTAACTAAATTCAAATAGAAATCCGACGATTGATGTGACTTCAATCATATTTGGATGTAAATTTTACAGAAGGATTTAAAAAAAAATTTGATAAGATAATTTAATATTTTCTTATCCTACTCTAAACTTATTATGAGATCATAAATTCATACGAGAAGATTTTGCAAGATATTTTGTTTACAAATTTTCAAAATTCATAAATCAATTGTTTATCATAAATGTCATGGCAAAGTGACATTTCTGGGTCAATACATGCCCCTCGTATAGTGGAAAAATGGCTAATGCTTGTGAAAGATCTTGAAGATTTTTAGTTTTCCAAGCTTCCAAAGCATCTCATGATAAAACTTTTGAAAGATTCAAGTAGTTCGTTTGCAAAATTCAAAAGGTTGAGCTTCTTTTTCACTCTTTATTAAACCATTTTCTTTAGAACTTGTGCTTTCCATTGGTTTGATCCCCCCAAACGAAAATTTTTTATTTTTAATTTTAGGTAAAAAATCATTTTAAAAATCTCTTTCTTTAAGAAAAAATTTTATATTCAAAACTTTGTTTTTATTTTTGAACTCCTAAAAATTATTTCAATGTATTTTTTTTTTAGTCTTGGCAAAAGGTTGATATGGTAGAGCTTCCCATTGTAACATCATATTGAGCTTATTCGTGTATATTTTCCAGAGAGTGCTCTAGTTTGTATGCCCATCTTTCTTTCAGTTTCTTATTTGATTTGAAAAAAAGTCACTTGAGGGTTTGACTTTGCCACAAAAAGATTCAAGGAGGTTAATCCTAAGACTATGAAAAGGAGCAATTGTAAAGCTTGTTATCTCCATGACTAATGGAGGCTGTTAGCGAAATTCCATGAGTCTTGAAGAAAAAATGAGGACTTTAAATAAGCAAAACACTAAGGGTCTATTTGGGGCAGCTTTTTCACTGTTTTATATTTTATACAGCTGTCACACATCCATTTGGCTCACACTCTCTTGCCATATTTCAAAAAATTATGTGTGAGAAGCTAACTTTGAAAATTAGATATGCTAAATTATGCTAGTTATAAGAAACTTGATGACCAACCATTTCAAAAGAAATATTTATAATATTTTCAACTTTTAAATAAATTGCTTTCTCCACAGCAAATTTATAACTGCCTTTATAAAAAAAAGCTACATTCATTCCAAATACCCTAAATCTTTGTGTGCTTATTGGTATGGTTCTCTCTCCCTCTCTCGCACACTATATGTTTTACTCCCTTACAATAATTCTTAGCCCAATCTTATCTCATGCATTTAATATTATTACTATCAACCAAACCTCTCAATCAAATGAATGTGTCTCATCAAAGAACTAACATTTATATTTCTGTATTTACTTTATCTAAAAGTTCTTCCCATTTGAAAATTTAAGTTTGAACTCGCTTGAGTGCATTTATATATTGTTAAAACTAAAATAACTTACACTTACTACAATATTCATTTTAAAGTTATGATTGGCGCTCACTTGAGTACATTGATACACTGTTATAGCTACTTCTAACATTTCACATTTTTTAAAGGTTGCATGCCACATTCCATTGAATCCGTTCATAGATTTTTACAATATTTATTTCCTGCAAACTTTCTTTTATACGGTTGTATTCAGCATCTACTTGGTTGCATTGATGTACTTTACAACTCTTCAATTACCATGCTCTTCATTTTATGTCTTAGTTCCAAAACATGTATGTTGGGGCGTGCAAAATATACTGATCATATTTTTTAATTTAGCATCACTAGTCCATCAGTGCTTAGGTGTTGTGATATTCAGCTTTTCATTTTCTATCTTTAATTGCTTGTAAATATTTCTAACGCGTAAATTTTTAAAAAAAACACAAGATCCCAGCCACTGATTTTGCAAAGACAAATTGTTTACTCTAACCGGGAGAATTATAATGTAGCTATAGTCAGGTTCAAAATGAAATCGTAAGCAGTGGAAATCCATCTCAAGTTCAAGTGAACAAGACAAAAATAATTATGTATACCAAATTCCAATAATACCTGTGCCATTCTGACAAGGGATTCATACACAGCAGTATCTCCATGAGGATGAAATTTACCCAAAACCTAGTAACGGCCAACAAAATAAAGCTTCAAATAATAAAACCTTGTACCAAAAATTAAAATGATTAAATCAATAGAGTAAAAAAAAAACAATTGACCACTTGCAAACAAAATGAATAGCAAGAAAGATAATGATTTTACCTCTCCAACTACTCTAGCACATTTTCTGAAAGGCTTACGAGAAGAAAGGCCTAACTCATGCATAGCATACCTACAATGTACTCACAGATAAGCAGTGAAAAGAAGGACAGTACATAAAATAAGAAAACTGTAAGTTAAAGTGGATGAGTTAAAAACAATAAATTTTGATGACTCCTTTTAAATGCAATAGCAAAAATCGAAATGAAATTCTAAAATCTTATTAAAAGCAATATTGAAAATAATACATGTATAGTCCATTGTTTTATGCTACTCGACAGCAGGCCTAAAATGATATTCCAAATATAAATATCTTCAAATCTAACAAATAGTACAGTAATCAGGTTTAAATCAGAAAGCTGGCCGTTTATCAATCAACAGTGTGGGCGACAATTCAGGCAATTTAGCATCAATTTTAAAATAGAAGCAATGCAGTTTGAAGAGATGATAATTAAGTAAGATTTGGCCAATAAAACAACCAAACCTAGGAATACTCTTATAATATCCAGATAGATTTAAAAGAATATTCTTTTAATATCAAAATAGATATAACAGAATGTACTAACTTTCCTCCTACTTAGTTGATTATATCTCAATTACAATGATAATAAGCAGTGCCACTCTAATCCAGAAGGATTCCAATGATGGATTATTCGCCAAATTCATTGATCCAGAAGATACTCACAGATTTAGACAGCAAAAAAAAATTCAAATATTATTTTAGAAGCTACCAAAAGTTTCCATCAAAAAGCTCAAATCAATACAAAAAAAATGTGAGTCCATGAAATGAGAATTAGCAAAGACAGAAACTAATAGCAAATTCACCAATTCAAAACCCCAGAATAAGGAGGCAACAAATCATTGAGATTTTCAATTCTAAATTAAACGGAACATTCTAAGCTCCAAACAATAAGAACAAATAAAAAAAATTCAACCAGATCTCCCAAGGTAATGGAGAATCCGCTGATGGGAATAAAAGAAAATCATGTAATCCTCCACAATTCACTCCATGCAAATCTCATATCCCCTAGCTCCACATATCAAAATAGTATTACACTTGGCAATATTCTCCAAATATTTTTTTAGAAGTTTTAAATAAATCATGATAAGTATTTAGATAAGTATAAGTCTTACAAAAAATTTTAACTTACATTACTAGAAAACTGGTTCTCTTATTTGGATGGCCAACATGTGTTTTCATATTGCTTATCATTTTAGCTATAAAAAGCAACTTTGCATTTTCTATTTAGAATAAATAAATAAAGTGAATTAGTATTCCTTCAACTCTTCTAGCCTCTGCTCTCCTTTAAACTGACAGGATAACCCCAATGCTCATTGTTTCAGCATGCAAAGTGCAGCCAGAAAGAAAAAATAACAAACTTGTTGTTTCAGCTGCCGAATAGTTCCATCCAAAAATGGACTCAAGACTTGTATTTTTTATTCGTTCTATGTGTGAAAGTTAAATAGTAAATCAATTCAATGTTTGATGTGGGGCCGTTCAATGTTCACGCCTGGCCGTGGCAAATAAGTGGTCCAGCTTCCTGCTGGAATGATACTGGTCCATCACCACTTAAGGTCCACAATTCCTCTCGGCTGCTCTTCCNNNNTGGTGTTACCACTTCGAGAGTTGTACCCTTTAGTGAGTGATGCTACAGATGTATCTCTCCCTAGGTGTTCTCCGCTCCATTCCACAGCTCCTTCCAACGGCACAGACAGGCCTCACCTCCTTCCAGGTCACCGCACCCTAGCCTGCGCCTCCCTTTTTCTCTGTACAACCTCCCAGCAACCTCCACCTCAAGCAGCCGCACTTCCAGGACCCCTCAAGCACTCCCTCTAGCCGACGAACCTACTCCTGCGGCTTCTTCCGTCAGTCCCCGAGTCTGCGGTCTTCTTAGACTTTCAGCTAGCAGTCGTGATACAGGAATAAGTTGGGATGTGGCGTAATACAAAAAAGGTAAACATTTATTAATATAAAAATAATGATACAACACGACTCAAACAAAAAAGAAATACAATAATAGATGAATCTCAAGCTAGAGCTATTTGAAGAGAATCGAAAGCGATAGCGACGTCGGAGAGGTGAGCGGTCATGAGGTAGGAAGGGATTGTGTGTGGCTGGTTGTAAGTGGAATGGACGGCGAGATTATGGAGGAAATAGGGGTTGCGACAGAGTGGAGGAGGAATGTGAGGATGGTAGGCAGCTAGGGGAGTGGTGGGGAAAAGAAATCGGTGAGTAGTAGTAAACGAGTTTAAAGTTTATAACACCACATCGGAGCAAGATATAGTCGAAACACCACCTGGCGTCGGTCACAGACCTAACAAGAGGGAAGAAACTCCACACGGGAGATTAAAATACAACTCTAGTAGAACTAACTTTTCACAAACATTTTTCATTAAAAATTTTGAAATGTTTCGAGCATCACATTGAGGTAAAGCAACTGCTTCGATCGATTTGGAAACATGGTCTACTGCAATTAATATATATAAATTTTCAAAAGAGGGAACAAATGGTCCCACAAAACTCAATCCCCATGCATCAAATATTTCAACTTTCAATATAAAATTTGAGAGCATTTCATTCTTTCTTGAAATATTTCCTATTCGCAGACATCAATCATATGATTTTATATATGTATTAACATCCCTAAATAGAGTAGATGAATAAAATGAAGATTGCAAAATTTTATATGTTTTTCTATCGAATTCAAAATGTCATCCAAATTCAGAATCATGATATCTTTGAATAATATTTTCAGTTTCTTAATATGGTACACATCTTCGAATAACCAAATATTTACATTGTTTATATAAATACGGGTCATCCCAAAAGTAAAATTTTGTATTGTGAATAATTTTTTCTGTTATTGAGTTGTCGATCCATAGAATAAAATATCACAAACAATATAATTTACTATGTCTGCATACCTTGGCATATGTCATTCATTAATAGTGTACATCCGTTCATCAGTAAAATTTTCATTAATTTCACTTTCATAATTAAATAAACTTTCTTGTTAGAGCCTAGATAAAGGATCCGCTATTTGATCATCAGATCCTTTCTTATCTACTACCATAAAATCAAATTCTTGCATCAAAAAAATCTATCTAATTAATCTTGGTTTCGCAACTTTCTTTTGCTTTAAATATCTTATAGCAGAATAATCAGTATACACAATACAGTTAGCTCCAATGAGATATGATCTAAATTTATCGAAAACATAGACAACTGTTAATAACTCTTTCTCAGTAGTAGTATAATTAATTTGAGCTTCATTCAGAGTTCTGCTTGCATAATATATAAATTTAAAAATTATCATATATTTGCCCTAATACAGCCTTAATTGAATAATCACTAGCATCATAGATTAACTCACACGGTTTCTCCCAATCATGTGAAACTATTTTATGAGCAGTGATTAATTTTTCTTTTAAAAATTCAAAGGCAATAATGCATTTTTGATTGAAATCAAATTTTTCATCTTTCTCTAATAAATGGCAAAGAGGTTTAGTAATTGTCAAACAATTCTTAATGTATCGTCCGTAAAAATCAGTATGTCATAAAAAACTTCTAACATTTTTCACTGTAGTAGGAGAAGATAGTTTAGCTATAGCTTGATTTTTTGTCGAATCTACTTCCATACCGTTTTTAGAAATTTTATGTTCAAATACAATTCCTCCTATAACCATAAATTGACATTTCTCTCAATCTAATACTAAATTTGTATTTTCACATTGTTCTAAATTTTTCTAAATGATTTCCACATGATTCAAAAAAAGTTTCAAATACTGAAAAGTCATCCATAAACTTCTATTCATTTTTCAATCAAATCGTAAAGTATAGACATCATACATCTTGAAAATATTGCAGGTGCATTACATGAATCAAAGGGCATTCGTCTATAAGCAAGTATCATAAGGACTTGTAAATGTTATCCTTTTTTATCTTTAGGAGCAATAGAAATTTGATGACAACCAGTATATTCATCTAAAAAGCAAAAATATTTGTCTAGCCAGTTTATCCAGCATTTGGTCCCAAAAAGGCAAGGAAAAGTGATTTTTCCTAGTGGCAGAATTTAATTTTCTATAGCCAATACATATTCGCCAACCAGTGACTTGTCGTTTTAGTATTAATTCTTCTTTTTCATTGACAACAATAGTCACACCCCCTTTTTTTGGGACGCGATGAATTAGACTTACCCAAGCATTGTCCAAGATAAGATATACAATATCGGCATCTAACCATTTCAAAATTTCTTTTTTAACCACTATTTTCATTATATGGTTTAATCTCTTTTGAGGATCCGCTTTCGATTCATGATGATCTTCTAATAAAATTTTGTGCATACAAATTGAATGATTGATTCATTTGATATCAACTGCTCTCCATCCAAAAGTTTTCTTATATTTTCTCAAAATTTCTATTAATTTTTGTTCTTGTAATTCAGTTGACTCTAAAAATACTATAACAAGTAATGTAGATAAATCTCCTAAAAATGCATATTTTAAATGTGCAGGAAGTACTTTCATATCGAGTTCATGAGGTGTTTCAATTGAAGAAATAAGATTTTTATTATTTTCTGTAGTGTCCAATAATTCAAATCTTTCATGAACATAATCTATATCTTCATTACATATTTCGATGAACTTATCTTCCATTTTATCCTTATGTTCATGTTTCAAATCTTCTAATTCCATTTTCTCTTCAAAATTTTTCGTAAAATGATTCTTAAATAATCACAAATTTTCATCCTCAAACATTCATCATCTTTTCATTTTACAGGGTATTTCATTAAATTTGATATATTAAATGTAATTTTTTTATCATTGACTCTCATGATTAACTCATACTTTTGTACATCTATCATATTTCTTCCAGTTGCAAGAAAATATCTCTCTAAACTGACTGTAATTCTTTTTTATCTTCCTACATATCTAACACAATTAAATTCACATGAAACATAAATTTATCAACATTTACTAATACATCTTTCACAACTCCTTTAGGATAGGTGATCGATCAATCAGCTAACTAAGGAGATATTGTAATAAGGGAAATCTTTCCTAATCCTAATCTTCTTAAAGTAGAAAGAGGCATAAGAGTAATATTGATCCCTAAATCACATAAAGTTTTTCCAAAAAAATTTTCACCTACAACACAAAGAATAATAAAACTATCGGGATGTTTAAGTTTTTCATGAAGTTTTTTTTCTGAATTATATCACTACACTCTTCACTAAGTGCAACAGTCTCATTATCTACAAATGTCATTTTTCTATTAAGTAAATCATTCATAAACTTTACATAACTCGACATTTGTTCGAAGAATTCAGCAAATGGAATATTTATGGTTAGTTTCTAAAATATTACTAAAAATTTTGAGAACTGTTCATCCAATTTTTATTGTCTCAAGCTTTAAGGAAATCGGGGTAGTGATTTTTCAACAGTAATTTTCATTGGTTTAATAGGATATTCTAAATCATGATGAATATTTTCTTCAGATTTTTAATTTCCACCCCTTCGTTCTCAACTTCAATCTCTTTTTAAACTTTTGTTTTAACTTCTGTTCCCCTTTCTTAATTGTATAACTTTAATTTGTTCTTTATTTTGGTCTTTAGGATTAATCTCAACATTACTAGGAAGAGTTCCTTGAGGCATACTGCTCAGTGCAGTAGCAATATGTCTCAATTCATTCTCAATGTTTCTAATAGACGCTCCCTGACTTTATAATTGATTACCTAATTTTAATATTAATTCTTCCATAGACAATTACTTCTGGTTAAATTGTGAATTGTTGTTAAAATCAGGAGGATAATAAGGTTTATAATTAGTATTTTCTTAATTGCTTACATTTCCCAAAGGGTTCGCTTGATTTTTCCCCCATTGTGGATTTACACCATTATGGCTATTGTTACTCCAACTTAAATTAGGGAGATTTTTCCAACCAGAATTGTAATAATTAGAATAGGGATTATTAGGTCGATTATTTATTGCATTCAAAGTTTCATGCGATGATTGAAAATCTATCATTTGTCTGAATGAATTTTCTTCAACCACGGGCGGTGTTTGAGAGATATTCATTCCAAATTGATCAAACTTTTTTGATATTGCAGCGATTTTGAAAGCCAAAATAGAAAATGTGTCTGAGCCATGAACACTGGCTACCCTCTTTGGATTTACCCTTACATATGGTCATTGAAAATTGTTAGTAGCCATCTCTTCAATTAATGAATATAGTTCATCGAATGGTTTTGACATTAATGATCTACCAGCAGCAACTTCAATAATAGATATAAGAAATCTCACTAATCCATAATAAAATGTTTAAATTATTAATCAATCTGATAAAGCATTGTGTGGACACTTCTTAAAGAGATATTTAAATCGTTCCTAAGATTCATAATGATTCCCCTTCAAACTCACAAAAAACGTAATATCGTTTCTAAGGTTCATAGTTTTTTATTGTGGGAAATATGTAACCAAAAATTTATGAGATAATTACCCTCAAATTCTGATTGATCCCAGTGCTAAAGAGTTTAACCACATCTTAGTTTTGTCCCTTAATGAAAAAGAAAAAAGTCTAAGTCTCACAGCGTTATTTGACACTCTGTTATATTTAAATGTGGCACACAATTCTAGAAAAGTAGGAAAATGTAATTTTGAATTCTTAGATGGTGTTCCCCAAACTAATTATTTTGTATCATTCGGATAGTAGCAGGTTTAAGCTCAAATGAATTAGCAGCTATAGCAAGAGTTTGTATAGTCAAGTGAATTTCATCTACTGCAGGATTAGCAGTTTTTTAATGGTCTCTGTTGATGTTCATTTTTCATACATTAATTATTTAAATTGTTCGTCATTTTGTTAAGTTTCTTTTTGTTTTTGAATTTTTCTTACAGTTTGTTCTAATTTCGAATTGTAAGCTACTAATCCTTCGGATCCTAATTTTTGCATAAACAAATACACGTAACAATTATAAAAATAAGCACTCACACAATAATTTTACTATTTTTTTTTTATTTTTTTAGTTATTTTTAAAATAATAAGTAATTTACTGTAACTTACCTGGCAACGGCGCCAAAAACTTGATGCGGTGATTTTTTTTTTGTTAAAAATGTTTTTCAGCACCACAACACACAAGTCAACTACACTCAAAAATATTCAAATTAATCACAATAAAATCTATTTTAGTACAATAAGTTTTTTCTTTTAAATTTTCTAAAATTGTCACTCCTAGCCAATTAAGGTTTATTTTCAATTTCAAATCGTCAATAGGTTGCAAACACAAGTATACGTATCGCTCAAGTAATAAATGACTCTAATGGAGTACTGAGTATCGATCCCACAGGGAGGTGAAAATTTGTTTGGAAAATCACGCAAAAACACAATATTTAAACTATAGAAAACTTAAATAAGAAAACAGGTCAAAGTTTGTGTAATGCTAATAAAAAAACTAAGTTTACTACAGTAATTTCTAAATTTCAAAGCTAAATTTACCAAAAATTTTTAAAAACAATGGAAAAATATAAGAGGGTTTATTCTTATTGATGCAAAGAGTTGTATAAATACTCATTACTGGACTTACTGGTACGAAAAGCAATAAAAACAAAATATAGTAGACAAGGAAAGAAATAATAACAAATATAAGAGGCAGTTAATCTCTCTAATTAAGGAGAAAAATAAATAGAGGTTCTTAAGATTCCTCATACAATTTATAACCCTCTAAATATAGAGTTATAACAATTATGGAATATAATCATCATTATTTACGAGATCTTTCAACACTCCCCCTCAAGCTGGCATGAAGATGTCACTCATGGCAAGCTTACTAACTAGATTCTCGTGTTGCATTTTGGAAAAGCCTTTTGTTAAAATATCCGTTGTTTGGCTAGCAGTAGGTATGTAGGACCTATACATCACATCACTATCTATCTTCTCCTTGATGAAATGTTTGTCAACTTCTATTTGTTTTGTTCTGTCATGTAGAACTGGATTATGAGTTATAGAGATTGCAGCATTGTTGTCGCAGTAAATTTTAATAAGTGCTGGTATAGGAATCTTAAACCTTCCAGGAGTCTTTTTATACATAATACTTCACAGAGTCCATGTGTCACCAAGCGGAATTCTGCTTCAGCACTACTTCTTTCTATCACACTTTGTTTTTTACTTTTCCAAGTAACCAGATTTTCACCTACAAAGGTACAATAATCTGATGTGGATCTTTTATCATTTACATCTCCTGCCCAATCTGCATCTGTGTAGGCCTCTATTAGAAGAAGTTCACCTTTTTGAACAAAAGACCTTTTCCAGTTCTTTTGAGATATCTCAAAATTTGGAATACAGCTTTGAAGTGAGTAGGTCTAGGTGAATGCATGAATTGACTCACAACACTCACCGCAAAGGCTATGTCAGGTTGACTGTGAGCCAAATAGATTAGTCGTCCTACCAATCTTTGATAGTGTCCTTTATCCATTACCTCATTAGTTGCTGCTGTTTTAATTTTATATTATGTTCAATTGGAGTATCTGCTCCCTTGCAACCTGTCATTCATGTTTCTTTAAGTAAATCAAGTACATACTTGCGTTGATTGACAAAAATTCCCTCCTTGGATCTTGCAAACTCCATTCCGAAGAAATAATTCAGCTTTCCCAAGTCCTTAATATCAAATTCGACTTCAAGTTGCACATCTTCAGAGGATCGTCCTCTGTCATGATTATATCATCTACATACACAATCACAACAGCTACTTTATCTTTGATTGGAAAGTTTGAAAAAAATAGTGTGATCAGCTTGGCTTTGAGAGAATCCATGTCTCATGATAACTTCACTAAAACGCTCAAACCAAGCTCTAGGAGATTGTTTTACCCGTACAGAGACTTTTTTAATTTGCATACATTACCTTTTCCAATTTTTTCTTCAAATCCAGGTGGTAGGTCCATTTATACTTCTTCTCGCAATTCTCCATTTAAAAACGAATTTTTTACATCAAATTGATGAAGTGGTTAGTTGAAGTTAACTACAAGAGAAAGTACTCTAATAGAGTTAATTTTAGCAACAGGAGCAAAAGTCTCTTGATAATCAAAACATTAGTTTGAATAAATTATTTTGCTACTAGTCTCGCTTTGCATCTCTCCACACTTTCATCAGCTTTAAATTTCACCGTGAACACCCATTTGCACCCGACCGATCTTTTGTTTTTAACTATACAAGTGTTATTTCTTTTAAGAATATTTATTTCTTCCATCACAGTTAATTTCCAACTCGGTTCACCAAATGCTTCCTGAACAGTTCTTGGACAAGCATATTAGAAATCCTAGACACAAATGCTCTATGATTTTTTGATAGTTTTTCATATGATAAGTATTGTGTGATAGGATGTTTTGTGCTTGTTCGGATTCCTTTTCTGAAAGCAATTAGAAGATTAAGATCAGAAGTGGAAGTAGAGGGAAAGTTATTGAGTTGAAGGGCCATTATTCGACAATGGTGATTGAACATCTGCTGAGGGAATAACTGAGGCTGTAGTAACTTTGTGGAATTTCTTCCTAGTATAAACCTGCAACTCATGTTGAGGTTTATGATCCGTTGGAAGTACTTCTCCCCTTGTCTCTAATAAGATGACATCTGGTAAAATAGGATTAGTAGTGCTGACCCTAGTTTCCATATCATAATTAGTTAAAGAAATGGGTAAATTTTCTAAAAAATTATTTTCTTCAACTAAATTCTCACTGAAAATTATTTTGAAAAAACAGGTGATCCTGGACAAACTTGATATTCATGCTCTCAAAAAAAAAATTTTCACAGTATTAAAGCATTTGTACCCACGTTTATTAGAAGCATACCTAATAAAAACACATTTTTCAGTTTTAGGATCAAGTTTTGAGCGAAACGCATTTAGGACATGTACATAGCAAACACATCCAAAAAAATTTTAAAGGGAGAAAATAATTTTTTAATACTTGTAAAGATGTTTTAAATTTCAGAACACGAGATGACATTCTATTTATTAAATAGCAGAAAGTAAGAAGTACAATACCCAAAAATATTTAGGAACATTCATGAAAAACATAAGTGCACTGGTAACTTCAAGTAAATGTATATTTTTCCTTTCGGCAATACTATTTTATTGTGGTGTCACGACAAATGGATTGATGCAGAATATTTTTTTTCCCAAATAAATGTTGTCAAATATTTGCTGAAATATTTAGTCTCATTATCCGTCATTAGAATGCCAATTTTTTTTTAAATTGTTTTTCAATCATGTGAAAAAAATCTTTAAATTGTTGTTCAACTTCAAATTTTTTTTCCAATAAATGCACCCAGCAAACTCGTGTGTGATTATCTATAAATGTTACAACCATTTTTTTCTATAAAGTGTATTAACTTCGAATGGCCCCAAACATCACTATGCACCAAATAAAATCGTTTAGAAACAAAATATGGTTTTATTGGAACCGAAACATTATGACTTTTAAATAAAATACACGCTTCACAATGAAGTTTTGAACAATTAATACTTTTAAATAGTTTGAAATATGGAAAACTAAGATGTCCTAATCTTCTATGTCATAAAATAAGTTGATCATAGTCAAAGCTTGAACTTGTACTACCTAAAAGAGGAGTTGTTTTATTTGCAGAATCAGTTCCATCATAGCAGTATAGCCCAATTATTTCTCTAGCAGTTCTAATTATCTTCCCTGAGTTCTGATCCTAAAAAACACAATTGGAATGAGAGAAAAAATGAATAATCAGAATCTTTAGTCAATTTGCTAATAAAAAGAAGATTACATGTAAGATAGATTTCAAAGAGATTTTTTCTGAAATTTTCATATTTTATTTTCCTACAATAGGTAAAAAACTGTCATCAGCAATTCTAATTTTTCTGGAACCGGAACATGGATAATATGAATCAAATAATTGAGAACAGTTTGTCATATGATCAGAGGCTCCTGAATCAATGATCCAAGGGGTGATACTTCCTAGAAAAGCCAAAGGATTACTACATGTTTGTGTTATAGAACCGATAAAAGCATTAGATGATGAGTAAAATTTCAGCAGTTGAAGAAGATGATTGAATTGCTCTTTACTAAGTAGATGACTCGGCCTCATTTGCGGTAGATGTGTTATGTTCACCAGATTTTTTCCCCTTACCACCGTTAGGTGGTTACCATGCAATTTCCAGCATTTTTTTTGCGAGTATCGCGTGGTTTTCCACAGTAGTCACAGTGCATGATGTTTTTGTCTTCTACACGCTGCTTGTGAGAAGTTTTTCTGCTTACTTGAGCTTCAGGAATAGTCAGCGTTGATCATTCCACGGGCTCGGTTGAATTTACAGTCTTCTTTCCCAACATCACATGTCTCTGACTCCTAACCTCCGGAAAAACTTCACCAATTGGAGGCAGAGGATTTCTTCCAATTATTCGATCAAGGACCTCATCAAATTTTATTCGGCCAGTTGTACTAGTTGACATCATCGTTTGATTTTCACTCATGATCGTTGAATAAGTCCATGTCCGGCCAAATCTGCTTAAGAGAATTAAAATATTTTGTCACAGAATCTTCACCTTGGCAAATTTCCTCAAGTAGCTAGATCAACTCATAAACTTTGGATTGATTTCCAAAATCAAAGTACATTTCTGAAGCATTGTCCCATAATTCTTTGGTTGTAGAGTAACACAGATAATTTACACTTATCTTTTCAATTATGGAATTGACCAACCATGTCATTACCAGTAAGTTTTTCGCATCCCAAACGACATAAGTTATGTCATTCACGTCCGGTTGTTTAGTAACACCTGTGATATAGTCAATCTTTCCTCTGCCTCGGAGATACATGCGAACAGAATGTGACCATCGAAGAAAATTATCACCATTTAGCTGGATTGTAGTAATTTGAATGGGATGGTTTTCAGATGTATTTCTCTGAGGTTCAGACTGAGATGGCTGAAGAGGTTGGCTTGTCCTAGACGTGACTTCAGACATTTTAGAGATGAAGGACGATGAGTTTGCTCAAGCCCGAGATTCACCCGCCGAAGCAAAAGATTACTGCCTTCGCCCGCCGAAGCAAAAAAGATTACCTCCTTCGCCGCCGAAAGGACTTCGAGATGCGGAATCGCTTATTCAACTACGCGTGTGATCCTTACCAGTGAGACGTAATACTTTCTCAGAGGAAGACACTACTGTGGGTTTCCACCTTCAGAGGATTATCGTCGTTGCGAGACAGAAAGAAACGAAAACCGAAAGACGCCACAGAGGATCGGACACTCTGATACCATGTAAAAACAGTGGGAAAACATAGGAGGGTTTATTCTTATTGATGCAAAGAGAGGTATAAATACTCATTACAGAACTGTTAAGAAAAACAATAAAAACAAAATATAGTAGTTAAGGAAAGGAATAATAACAAATATAAGAGACAGCTAATCTCTCAAATTAAGGAGAAAAATAAATAGAGATTCATAAGATCCCTCGTATAATTTATAACCCTCTAAATATAGTTGTAACAAATATGGAATATAATCATCATTATTTACGAGATTTTTCAACAAAACTAAACTAAATTTTACGACAAAGAGTTCAAATTTAAGAAAACATCATTCCACTTACAACAAGATTATAGATAATGAATCATTATATTGAAGAAAATTGCATTGTGTCAAATAGGAAAAATTATATTTTTTATCTTTTTTATTAATGATAAAAAATATTGGTTAACCCAGTGTTTAGTTTTTAAATCCGCGGTTAGGCTAGGAAGATACTGACTCTCATTCTAGAGTTCTCACGTTCCCCTAGCCTGAGAGCTAACATCTCGCTTTAGTTTTGAAACTCCCAGAACAATTCGGGATTTTAGTTTGTCACCCTAAAATCTCTAATTTTACGCCCATCAATGAATTTTCCTATTTATTTGCACTTAATCCAATGGACTATATTCTCATCCATGAAATCGAATGTGATTCTCACTTTGTTGTGGAAAGTATAGCTCTTTCGGATTATATGTTTCACAACAAGTTTTAACAATTCAATTGGTTAGATTGAAAAGTAAATAAATTTTGAAGTTTGAATCATCACAAATATGAAATTAAAATATTGCACAACTTGATTCTTCACATAACAATTTCTCTTATTAGGGAGAAAGACAAAGAAATCTACTCAGAATTCATGAGAAAGATACAATAAAACATGTATTATTAATATAAAAACAAGTCTACAAAACAAGAAAGAAAAGTAAAACACTTAACTCGATCTCTTACTCAAGCAAATCACTTGAAGTTCTTTTGAATCTCTCTTTACAATGACACTTAAATCTCTCTTAGAAGTGTAAGGAAGAGAAATCTCTCAATTTATCTCTCCTCTTACAATTCTTAGAGTAATCTCACACTCTCCAACAACTTAGAACTCACGCCCCACTCACTAACACTCTCTCAGACTCACGCCAACCTCCTCTTTCTGACATAAAAACACTATTTTATAATGTAGGGACAAATTTCTCAAGAGTCTCCATAGGCACGTCTTCAAAATCCGTCCAAATTCAATGCATTTGTGAAAATAACCATCCGACTAGGCACCGAAATCTAGCGTCAAGGCGTCGTTTTCTTAGTAATCTGGCACGTAGGCGCCAGTTCAATTGTTGGAAAACGCCCCTTTTGACTCTAAATTACGTACTTTTTGCATATTTTAAGCTTCAAATGCCTAGATTTAGTATACTTGTAAGAAAACATTAAAATACATTTATTTAAAGTGTAATATCACCAAAAATAAGCCTTAAATACATATGAAAAATTGAATATATTTTTGGTGTATCACCCCATAGCCTATTTCAGCGAAAAACTAAATGAGACACGACGAAAATATTCCACCTACGACAAAAAATTTTATATCATTGTTAGAGCTCTAGAACATTGGAGTCATTATCTACTCACAACTAAGTTCATCCTCTTCACGGATCATGAAGCTCTAAAATTTTAAACAGTCAGAATAAACTCAAAGGGCGTCATGCCACCTGGGTAGAATTCTTAGCGTTCTTCCAGTTCGTACTCAAACACAGCCGGAAAGCAGAACCACGTCGCAGATGCTCTGAGCTGTCGCCACCTCCTGATCACATCCTTGCAGACGCACGTGGTAGGCTTTGAAGTCATATAAGGCTTTTACGAGACAGATGAAGACTTCCAGGAAATCTGAGAAAGGTGTATGGAGAAACCTCATGGGCAATTCTACAAAAGAAACAATTATTTGCTCACCATTACAAGTTATGCATTCCCCGATGCTCACTATGTGAAGCTATCATCCACGAGAACCACAGTAGCAGATTGGTCGGCCATTTTGGCGCTCACATTCGTGAGAGAACAATTTTTTTTTTGCTCTGTCTCACATGAGACGTAGAGCGACACGTCAGACAATGCAAGCTTTGTCATATCGCCAAAACGTACGGCCAAAATACAGAATTATACACTCCTTTACCAGTCCCTAAAGCGCCTTGGGTCGATGTTAGCAAGGACTTTATTGTAAAACTTCCACACACACAAAGGAATAAGGATTTTATAATGGTAGTCGTTGACCAATTCTCAAAGATGGCGCATTTCGTCGCCTGTCAACAGATGTAAAGTGCATTTAATTTAGTCGATTTTTACTTCTGCGAGATCGTTCGGCTTCACGACATTCCCAAGACCATTACTTCCGACCGAAACGTTAATTTTTTAAGCCACTTCTAGCGGACACTCTAGAGCAAATTAGGCACTAAACTCCAATTTAGTCAGCAGCACATCCTCGGATAAATGTCAAACCGAAGTAGTTAATAAGAGCCTCTAGAATCTTCTTCAATGTTTTGTAGGGAAAATATCAAACAGTGGGATCTAATTCTCGCTCAAGTTGATTTGCTTACAATAGATCAATAAGTCAAACCACAAACATGTCATTTGAAATTGTGTACAGCCACAACCCGATCACACCCCTTAAGTCGGTCCCACTTCTACCCCCAACAGAGATCAGCGATGATGCTACAAAACGTGTTTACCAAACTAAACAACTCTATGAAGAAGTTGGGAAAGCAATTTCTAAGCAAAACCACAAATATCAAACACAAGCCAACAAGTCCAGGAAAAAGGCAACATTTCAAGAAGGCAACCTCGTCAGGATTTTGTCGAGAGAGGGAGGCGAGCGGGATAGGTGAAGCAATTGTTTCAGTGCAGAGAGGCAAGCATGCTCGAGTGGTAGAGGGAGGCAAGGTCGATCGGGGTTCTTCGACGGCAGAGGAGGAAGGAGGCTAATCATGCGTATATCAGAAAGCGGGGGTGAGGCGAGGGGGCTTCTGTCCTAAGAGGAGCAGCTTCGATCGTGAGGAAGAGGGAGGCTAACGAATCCTGAGCGCGATGAAGAAAGAGACAGGCAGGAGAGTTGCGGTGGAGTGCTTCAGCAGGAAGAGCAGAGCTTTAAGCAGAAAGGAGGCGAGAGAAAGCTTTCGGTGCAGAGGGGAGTAGGCGAGCGGGTTTGTTTCGATGCAGGAGGAGAGTCGAGCGCGAGTAGAAGAGGGGGGGCCGAATGATCAATTCTTGGTGGAGGAGAGGCGAGCAATTTTGTATATCGCAATTCTGGAATAACCGTTATACGACGATGGGCAGGTAATTGATTACCAGCTTAATTGGAATATCATAATATCTAATTAAATTTAATTAAGCATAATTTAGACGGGATAATTTCAAATTTCAAATTACAAATTGGATTGTCAGCCCGATCCGACATAATTGGGCTGTTTACCTCGAATCGAACTTGGGTTAAGCCTAAACTCGTCTCCTTTAATTAAATTTAATATGCATTGATTTTCGTGTCATATATGCACACACGAAATCATAGCAATATTGGTGTTCTTCCTAGCTAAAGTCGATGTCATGGACGCATCCGCGTGGTCCATTTCATCATGTGAGATCGTTCGGACAAGTTTGCAGACAGTCAGGTCAATTCAAGTCAACATTGTGTGTGGTGTAGTGAGTGCGTAAATTGTGGCGTTCTCGACTGTTCGAGTCATAAATAGTTTACTTAAGGCCTTTTAAATCCTGTGGGAACTTATTTTCGGGTCTTTTACATGTTAGTTTTTAATCTTTGCAACTAAGAATTGAGTGTTTGAGACTACTCATGCGAAGTTTGCACAAAAATGAGTCAAGAAGTGGGTCGAAGGTTTATGAAAGGTGAGCTCAATTACTAGTCTGCTAGAATGATAAACAAGAAACTCCTAAAGCTAGATCTTAGGTTTTAAGAGTAGGAGACTAAGACCTCACTGAAAATGTGATCAACAAACCCCTTGGTGGGTGTCAAGCTTGAGAGGTTCTTGATGCATGTTGTTGTTGGCGCGTGAGTAACAAGTGTGTGGCTACTCTAGGTCACATCGCACGATGACTACTTCCCCATTGCATGAGAACTTCACCTTCATGTAGTAGGTCGATAGTACGGCATAGAAAGAGTTTAAGGGAATACTGAAGATGGTAGGTCGCTGGCAAGTGATTTGATAGTCAAGGCAAGGGTTCACAGGATTCCATTCTTTCCCCTAAGAAGTCGTAGAGTGGCTCAGGTGTGGCTAAGACACTGGTAGCTCCCAAACCCATTCTGTCAAAAAACCGATTTGAAATTGATGTTCATTGAGCTCCTAGTGTCAATGAGTATACTCCCAAGTTGGAAGTATACTCATTGAGCTCCTAGACAACAAGGGAGGTGACGACGAAAGCGTTATTGTAAGGATTGCCCTTGAGGGGCGGGCCTTCATCTGTAAATCAAATCGATGGATGTTGTGTGACGCATTGTGGAAGAAAGGTTGTCGTGCATAACTCTCCCGAACGAAGCCTCTTCAAATTTATTTGGTGGGCGGCCTCACTCTTGTCTCTCCAGAAGATGGTGGGCGCGATGCCCACAATGTGATAGATTCGTTTGAAGCTTCCTCCGTCAGGGTTTTCCCTGTCGATGGGTAATTGCTCGACTCCATGAGCTCCTAGAGCTTTCCGGCCTCGATCAAGTCTTCAATCAGGTTATGATGGTGTAGATTCTTTTATATTGTGTCTGTGGTCTCGATGGTATGAGCAATATCTATTGGGATCTCGTAAATAGCCTCTAGCATTCATTGGTGACGCCTTCTTGAAATATTTTTTATTCTAGATGACTTCTACCAATTTTGTTATTAAGACTATTAAAAGAGTCAACTAAGGGATTTCACAGGTTAGAGGTGAATTTTTCTTCGTGTGACGTTCTGGTCTTCAACCAGGGTAAAAAACTTGGCCTTCCTGGTGGTGAATTCTGTTGTCCAGCGTCTGATTTTTTGAAGATGGACAAGGGTTTTTAAAACACGGGTCAGTGGGCGAGAGTTGTGCCTTGGTCTCCAACCTTCTCCGTGGGCTCTTCTCTCAGAGTGTGCAGGTTAGGTTGTTCTATTTTAGAAAGAAATGGAGTTATATCCTTTTATCGATATGCAATTGTTGGTTAGCTCCAGTAGCTCGGCCAACATTTTAGGGTGTTTTAAGCCCAACGCATAACGAATGTACCTTCCTTTAGCCCTTGGGTGGGGACTGCATGGATGAGGGTTGCATGTGCTAACATAGGTATCGAGTCCCAAACTTCTAGGATCTCCTTTAGGGAGCAGGTGACAAAGATGCGTAGGTACTCGCTATGCCCCTAGCACAGTTGTAGCAGCGTCTTCGAACTCTTGTGAGGCTTCTAAGTGTTGGCAAATTGTGAGACGAACATCATGCTGAAGTATGCAAATGAGGTGATCGGCCCCAATGGTAGTTCTTTGAACCACCAAAGGGTTGCCTATCTTAGGGCCGTGAAAAAATATGACATTTCAGCACGTTATTTATCATGAGCAAGCACATAGCCGACTTAAAGATAGCAATAAGGTAAGTCGAGTTTGATTGTCCTTGATAGGACTCAAGGTTGAATCTTAAGAAGCTCAAGGGGCTCGGCTTCAAAAACTTTCCTAGAGAAGCATTCTGCAACTACGCAAGTCATGGCACTACAGTGCGCTCGTATCTTTGGTGGTCAAGTGGCGTTGATCCTGCTCTATCGAGGTAGTGTCTTCATCCCCTTATAAGGCTGGAGGGATTCTCCCATCATTTTGTGTGACCAGTCCCTGCGAGTGGTAAGATTCTATCTATCAAGGCGGTTGCACTCTCTTCTGAGCTAGTCAACCTGATCATCTCCATCATATATTCTTTAAGGTCATTGATTTGTTGAGCTACAAACTCTCTGATGCAATCTATATTGTTTGCGGTCTCTTGATATTAAGATATTTCATCTTGAGTTACATCTCTTCTTATTTGTGCTATAATACATGTTTACCACACCTTTTCAGGTTATTGAACCAAGATTTAGTCATGAATCACACCAAAGAATAGAGAATAAAATGAGTAAGAAGAGAGAGAGAGAGAGCTTCAAAGGGGAATTTATGTTTCAAGATTCAACAACCATACTTATATTTAATGTCTCATTTATTTATAGGGGGCTTGAATTATTGTCAAATGACACTTATAACCCTGATTCTCTTTGGTCGACCGACTTTTGTTCGGTCGATTCTAGGTTGGTGGACTCCCAATTAATTAGTCTCTCGTTGGTCGTCTTCTTGTCGGTCGTCCTTCGATCGGTCGGCCTCTAAGTCAATTGGCCTCTAGTCTCTCGGTTTCTAATTCATTGGCCACTAACCGATCGGTCGCTTAATCTTCCCTTATCATTCAATCGCTATCGACCGATTATCATAGCATCATCAAATACCCCTGCATTGCTCCAGATTTATTTTTTCACAGGTGCCTTTTCTAAACCGATATATCCATGGAATATTCAATCAATATTATTTTCAATTTACACTGCTAAATCCGTTACCAAACAGCTCCTAAGAAAGGCAAAGCATAAATTTTCAAAAAAAAAAAAAAGAAGAAAGGCGAAGCATGTCATAGAAATTTCAGCTTTATATCTAAATTAGCAATATTTAATGATAATGACCAAAAATAAGGATTATTCATAAAAACCGAACACCTAACAGTCCAGGAATTGCAAGAATCTCTGCCAGCCCTAATCCTTCTTATTGAACTAAAGTTAAAACCTATTCTTCTCAGACATTTGAAGGTTTGTCTTACATGTAACCTGATCTCCAGCATTTAATTTGCTTCTGACCAATACATGCGGATGAAACTATCGTATAATACATTTACATTACTCAAATGGGCGGGCTAAGCCCTCTTCATACAAAAATACTAACGCTATTAAGGAAACGGGGCGTCCTACTCACAGTATCCTGCGGTGCACCGGCTTAAGCCCATCCCGCACGTCCGGGAGGGCACGGCCGAGAAGCACGGACATCGCATACGCCATGTAGGCCTCCTTGGCCTCCTTATGTAGCTCTGTCGTAACAATCTTACCATCCCAACTACCAAGGCCGGTACTATCTTTAATCAGCACCGTCCCGTTGCCCCCTTCCTCCTCCACTTTCCGCACTCTCGTGTCCCCTTTATCCCTCCGCCGTGCCTTAAGCGCGGGCGTCCGCCGAGTGTCCCCAGTAGAGAGAAAACGAAGCTCCAAGAAGCCGCTGCGGAGACAATGTCCGGGAGTGGAGAAGAAGGGCCGGAAGCGCACGAGAGAGGACGAAGTCAGGCGGAGCACGGAGAGGGCCATTACCGATGCAAAGGGGACAGAAGACTGACTAGGTTTCTCCTCCCGCACGCAGCATCCGGCCGTTAGTTCGCGATACTTTTGGCAACAAAATTCATCTCCCAAAGGGCTTCCCTGAGAATGAAACGAATGGATAGACAGCAGTGAAGACTGAGGTTTAGGGTTTTGAGTTTTTTTTTTTATTTTGGGCGGTTCGCGGCAAGTAGTGCAGCAGTGTCAGTTTGGCGTGCGGCTGAAACAAGCCAAAGTACGCTCTCGGTATTTTGCTCTGTGTGAAATTCTTTGTGAAGAGTATTTTTTTTTGTTATATTGAGTTCGCTTTATACATTTTTTTCATGTACTTATAGAAATGGGCTACTTTTAAAATAATTAGAAAAATAAATAGGGAGTATTGTATTCAAGCATGTATTATTTCTATACAATAAAACATGCCAAATAATATAACCAAACGCAATATGATGATTTAAAACCATATATAAATATATATAATATATGATATATAATTTCTTTATTTCGAGCTAAAACAAGTTGAACATGAGTTAGGGCCCTTTTGGGGCAGCTTATTTGGTGCGGTGATGTTTTGAAAATTCACCTGGTCTGTTTGGGTGAACTGTTTTTTGGCAGTTTATGCGTTTTCAAAACGTTTAAAATATTGTTTTCACACTGCACTATCTAGGTGTGGTAGCAATTTTTTGACTGCGGTCTGACTTTTCCAAAAATCTAAAAATTTGTAATAGTCACTACACGTAGCTTATTAGTAGATAATTTTTAATCAGCTTATCATCAGATCATTCAATAAGTTGCAGCTGCCCCAAACAAACCCTTAGTAACACACAACGAGCATTTTTTACACCCCAATTTGGTGTTTCGGTGCACGGTTATGACATGCAGGTTATAGGTGTAATAAGTTACTATCCGCAACTAATCAAATTAAAACAATAACAAAATATTTTAAAAAAAGTTAGATTTATATTTTTGATTATATATTGTTGAATCCAAATCTTTTTGGGAGACCTACCTACTGAATAGAGCGTTGAAGGGTGAGAAAGAGGGGGGGTGAGCAATAGCATAGTAATGAATAGTAGATTTGCATAATATGTATACATGAAATAGACCACCTATTTATAAAAATAAGTTAATGTACAGGTACATACTGTAACCCAAAGGTACGTAGGTACAACAGGGGTATTCAAGTTTTTACATAAATTTAGCATGTGGGGCCCATGGATGTGATCGGGCGGCCCTTAAGCCAGACGATTATTAGGACGGGCGGCCCTCAACTGTAATGGCCATCAGGGTAGCCGAGTGTGCATGACTGAGTGGCTTCTATGTTGGGCGGCTACTTGTTGAAGATCCACATCAACCGCCCTAAGGCTGAAGAGCTCGTTTCTTTTTCTCGATCTATTTAGAAGGCAATGGACTCACCATCTAAGGCACACGTCTCTACGGTGCGAGGGTTTAGCCAATCGAGTATGTGACCCGAGATTACCCTTGATAAGCCCCGCGACTCTATGCACTTTCTTCGTCATCCGTCTGATGTCTTTACAATTCATGCTAGCACATCAAGTTCATTGAGGTAGTATTTCATTGTACATGAATCAAACTAATTTGCTATAAAATAAATGCTTAGTTGAGTATTTGGCAACTCATTTTCAAAACGATTTAATTGATTTGTTTATTTAATGGATATTGCTTATTTTGAAGCATAATATTTGTCTGATATGCTGCACTACAAGAATAAACTCTTTATATGCCAGCTCTAGCTAATGGCATAAGTTGCATAGCCATGATGAATGCCAACATTCCATTGTAAATTGAATGTTAACAGCATATTATTAAAGGCGAAATAAAATACTACAACCAAGGTGTTTAGATTTGCATCATTTCACACAATACAAACAATGAAATTTCAGAGATTTATAGAAGGAAATCTTTCTCCAAGTGAACTAAAATGAAGCACACAATAGCAAACGATAATATGCTTTACTTTTTACGCATCTAACATCAAAATTTTACTTTTTACATTTATATCATCCAAAATCTTTCATATCACATAAAATACCACATTTTTATCTTTTAAAAGTGAAAATAGACCTTTTCATTTATATAAGGTGGTGTGTTCGTTAAAATCAAAGTTTGGGTGTTAGATAAATAAATACATAAAATTCGATCTGTTTTACTGGAACATAATGTAATGCATCTATTCTCAGAATATGCTCATGGAATTAGCTAAGAACATAATGTATACAGTCTAAGCCGGTTGAACAAATCTCTAAATAGAAAGCAATGTAAAAAAGGCGGATTTCATATCAAACTTCAGCCAAACAATGCAAATGAAGTTGACCTTGGTCGCAACATATTTATCAAAATTCTGGTGAACTTTCCAGCAAACCAAGGACATTACTAGTTCTATGACCTATTAGCACACACACACATTGCTGAAACATGATGTAATAAATAGGTAAGGTGGTATGTTTATCAAAATCAAAGTTTGGGGTTATAGATGTTAATACATATGGTTTGAGTGATGTGCGTGTAAATTTTCCAAAATGTGTAGGAGTTAAAAGATGTATAGGAGGATAGAATAGGAAAGTTTAATGCCTTATGATATTCAGTAAACAAAACTGCGAATAAAGAGATCATTCCCACTTAGCTTAGTTTGACCAAACATTATAGCAAAAAAGTTTCCAGTGCAAATTGCATATGAACCAAACTAACTATTTAGCAATATCTAAGAAATATCTATCTTTCAACTCATTCATTTCTATAAATCGCATATGAAGTCGTATAATCGTAGTTAGCTGTGATAAAAAGAGAAATTGAATTTGCAAATAAAACTACAATAAGCTTCAAAACTTCAGTTGAAAATAACCTATGAAAGCACCTAAACACGGGCATTTTTAAAGATATAGGTATATCTGATTAAACTCTCTTAAACAGAGAAACACATGTTAGACCACAACATAAAACTTCAATTTAGTAATCTAACACAATGTAGAAATAGCAACACATAAGAGTAATTGAGTAAAATAAAAATTGCACATTGGATAAAGTCTTCTTATAAATAATTCATAGGACCTCACAAGCACATAGATATTTCTACTTTTAACTAGTAATGCAGAAATTGATAAATATTTCTTCTTTATTTGATATGAGACATCTAATCAACTTGATCGACATCTCTGAATCATTACCTGGAAGTACACAAAAATTTTTAATCAAATACAATTTCTTGAATAGAATATATTCAAAACAACAAAGAGTACTCAAACATACAAGTGCTATCGATAAATTATTTGCAATAGCATCTTGTATTGTGTCTCTTCGAAGACTCTCACCAGTTATTGTATACATTTCAGGGGTTTTTTTTTGTGATAATACTCTCACTTAACTAGCTATCATGGTCTATTTTATGTTGAAACATAATAAAATGTAAATCACTCCCATGATAGTGTCCAATAAAATTGTGTGAAATTGTACAAGCCATCACAATGTTTGCTTGTACCTTAATTGCAACCTTACTTGTGTGACTTAAAACTGGAAATCTTTTATTTCAAATTATGAAATTTCTTTCAACAACATTACATAGTTCGTAAATACATAGTTTGAGTATCTACGGTTCATGGATGTACAATAATCACTTAAAAAGTAATGATATTCCCTGAAGGGTGTTATCATCTTCCCAATATTTGCATACGCTGAGTCCACCAAATAGTATTTATTTTTAGGTATTGTAAATTCCCCCTCCTCTATTGACCATCATAATAGCCTCATATCGACAACAGACCCTTCCCAACTAACTGCAATATGGTATACAAATTGTCGACTAAAAGTAACAAAGCTATCACATTTTGCAATGTAAATTATTTTCTATTACAATACTTGTTTTGTGCAAGTCTACTAACCACTGTTGGGATATGAGTTTCATCAATCATCCCAGTAGAATTTTGAAAATATGGATAAAATTATGTTGTTGTCTGTATGAAATGGTCATAATTCGATTATTTTGGGGCGCAACTTAATGAACTCTTTTGATAGTGATGTAATGACTCTTAACAAAAGTTAAAGTACCTACTTATTATTTCTAATAAGTGCTAAAAAATTAAAAAGTTGCCTATGGTTATGAGTGCATACCCCTCTTCTAAGAAAAGTTCTTAATTCTTCTACAATGTCCATATGCTTAGTATCCCATAAATGCAATAGTTTAAATAAACGAGCATAATACTGGAAGTGATGTACCTATCACAGGGAATGGATAAATTACTTGATAGTGAGTCCAGATTAAATAAACTAAATAATTTATACATATATTTTTGTCTGCGAAACATTTTATGTTGACCGACAAGTTCTCATATCTAATATAGAAGATTAGATAGAGTTTATATTAAACTGGGTTTCAAAGTTCCCTATAGAGGCAAACACTTATAGTTAATTACATCTTAAGTAACTAAAATCGCTTAAGAATACACTCGATTCAGATTATTAGTTTTGCTTTCAAGAATTCCAAAGTTTAAGGTTTTCAAGATTGGACATTGGAAGTTCAAAAGGTAGACGATCAAATAAGAGCAACTATTTTCGGGAATCCAAAGAAATGAAATGTAGGAGATGTCACTGATCCAAGGGAAATCTAGTTGACTTCTTAAATTATCTTACTATTTGGCTTCAATTTTGAAAATATTATTTGATGTTTCATCTCACCAATTTTATTATTTTTGGCTTAAACTTACAAAATACGGACATACAAATAACCTGAAAGATAAGAGGAAGGGTTTATGTCGTAACGAATGACAACCTAGGAGCCTCAGCTAGTTAAAGCTTAAATTGCACAACACGACTGTGCAAAGGCCTAAAGATAAGTTGAGGATTTATGTCATACTAGATGAGCTACCTCGAAATCCTATGACTTGTTATTTAACTCTAAAGAATGTTTTGTTGGAGTATACTCCTTTTGTTGTTGTAGATCGTCATCGGTCCAATTGCATCCTGCTCCGAGCTCCTTATTGCACCAGCTCTGGGGTATCCAGGTTTAAGGTTTTGTAGTTTTTGTGTCAAGTCTTTATTATTTTTCAAGTGTTTTTTTTTTGGGGTTAAAGTTGATTAGAGCGACATAGGTTAGGATCCCATGGTTCCCTCATTTTTGTACCACTATTTTTTTTTAATTTACTTAGCCTAAACAAGTTTTTAAGCTCATTTAAACTTGGGAGATCCCGTTAGCAGCTGTAGGTTACCTCATCGGACAGACTCCCATAAACTCAAAAGGACATATTATGTTTTTTCATTGTTTTGAAATTGTTGTCTAATTTTTTAAAGGTGTAATTTTATTTTATTTTGTTGTTTTTTTTTTTTGTCTTCAATTTATTTTAATTTCAATTTTGCATGCAATTTAAAAAATGTGGGTAAGAAATATTGTAAATTAAAGAAGAGATTGCAGTACATAAAATGTAAATGCGTACCTGGCCTCTCTCGCTGCCTCCGCTGAAATGTTTGTGTTCATAATCATGCATATATTTTAAAGTGTAAAGTAAGAATAATTACTAAGTAGCAAAGAAGCCTTAATGATATAAATTCAAAAGAGACCACAATTCATAACTTGGTGGGTCCTTAGAGGTTTTGAGGATGGTTTTCTTGAACAAAGCATAATAAGTTCAATTGTTCTTCAAGATATCCAAAAGTTTGTAAATGTGTTCATGAGATACTCTAGACAACCTTTAAAGTCTTCTAAATCATTTTTGAGTTCATTTGAATTTATTATGTTATTGAATAAATCACTCTGAAGTTCATTAGGTTTAAATTGTGCTCAGTTCTATACCTCAATTAACCCATGAGAGAAGGGATAACCACGTTTGAGCTT
>NEWO01000138.1:1403081-1419556 GCA_003013225.1 Phalaenopsis aphrodite
TTATATATATATATATATATATATATATATATATATATATATATATATATATATATATTATATACTAAATTTAAATTTTAAAATCACATTAAAAAATATAATCGATAATTTTTGGCAACTCCAATGGGGAATAGTTCCTCTCTCCATTTTGATCAAGAGATTTTGTTTTCAAACATCAGTAATGTGCCCATTTCCCTAATGGGTCAGACTATCATTCTTACGTTGACGTACTTCGCTCATTTCTTCCTTGAGTAGGTATTGTCAACTCCCTTGATTCTGGAGCCACTGTTTAATCACCCATAAGCAGAAACGTTCCAAAATCTTTAAATTTTAAATAGAACGGACTCCCAATAAGTGTGAGATGTTAGGAGACGATTCGTAAGAGTGAATTTAATACGAGAAGCTTTCTCTTTAAATCACAAACACATGTCCTACCCATCCTACTCTTTCCTTTATTTATGACATTTTGATTTGATTATTTAAAACCTATAAATAAAGCTTAAGATGTATATACATATATAAAGAGATTTGTTTAGATAAGTCTTTGAAGCGACACCCAGTTAAATGATTTTGGTTTGATTCAAGATAGTCATTCTAGATTGTTGCAACCATGGCTGCAAAGATCGTGAGTCTAATTTCTGGAAAATTTGAAATTACAGAAAATGACTACACCAAAATTGATCTTCTCCTTTGACATTGGAATGGACTTGGCTGTAAATAAGAACGAGCTGCTTGATAGAGTCGTCATTCGCTTTGGACAAGGATTTGACAATACTGACATTAATTTTGGATATATTACCGTCGCTGTACTTAGAAACAAAATTCTTGAAATAGTGGAACCCATAATGGACTTCAACCTGAAGTCGACACATGAGTTCCCACCTTTGAAAAGGGTATCAAATGAGAGAACATTGATATTGTTGCAAAGACCGCTAAAATTGTCAAGGATACCTTGGAAACAACTGTTACTACCCCCACCGCTCTAGTCACTGCACCTGTCACCTTCCCCGCTCAACTTAAAGGGAAGAAGATTCAGGTAGATGACGAGCCTGTCACTGTGAAGGGTTCGACGTTCTTGATAGTGCCTTCTAGGTTTGAAATAGGGTCCAGTTTAAGGTCTGCACCTGTGACCAGGACTTAGAGAAGGAACAAGAACCGGAGAATAGCTAAGATCAAGAAAATGAAAGCTGTCGAGGTTATTGCCTCAATTTCTTTGAATGAAGATCAAGAAATTAGATTACCTGAGACCTATTCTCTCTTAAGAGGGAGCATGTTTCATCCACTGCCTGCTGCTCTTGATGAAGAGGATTTCCAGAAGATCGCTGCTACACCATCTCAATTCTATGGTTGCAGTAACCAAGTAAAGACTAAAAGATTCGTACCATTAACACGAGTTCGTATGTTCTTTGAGAAGCTGTCAAAGAAAGAAAGATGTTCTGTTGACAAAATCCTCAATAGGATGGGATGCGCTGTATTACCTCAGATGAGGAGACAGATACTGAAGAATGATAAGTTCGTTTCACAACCTGCAAAAAATTTTGAGAAAGAAGAGAAGTTTTGCTTTTGCAAACCTTTCGGAGAGTCCGATCAGATGATTGTCGTTTAAGTTTCACCTCTGCCACTCCATGACCGCCCAGGATTCCCGTCAGACAGCATTTGGGAGCCCGTGTTCCTCCCGTTTTTGTCGTTGTCACTCTTACCACTGTTCTTTCCCCAAAGTTTAGGGCACGAAAACCCATTAAAAATCATCTTCGGCCAAGAATAACTGTACCGAGGGTGCAGGATAAGCCCTTACCATGGTCAGAAAGATCAAGGAATAATAAAATATTACCTGTTGAGGTGTCTAGTTCAGGCACTAGGGGGCTGACAGCGACTTTATATATGCTTAAAAATACAAGAATCTGATACTGTTGCTAGAAGATTTAAGTCCCCGGCAACAGCGCTAAAAACTTGACAACGGTCATAGAGTTGATAAAAATATGTATAAAATATTCAATAATTGCAAAGTCACACTTATCAAAACAAGTATACGTATCGCTCAAGTAATACAAGGCTCTAATGGAGTCCTGGATATCAATCCCTCAGGGAGTAATACTAGAGGCTACAAACTAGGATTTAGAAAATCAATACTTAATCACAACAATACAGTTCAATTTGCTTATTTGTCACTAATAGGCAATTGAAATAAATATGTAATTTTAACAATCTCTTAATTAACTAATTCTACTAATAAAGTTTCTAATGTGAGGTTCAATATATAAGAAAGCATCCTTCTCCTTGTCAAGAAATTAAAGTGAATGGATAAAGTGAATTAGTTCAAATTTTATTGTGCCAAATAAGAGCATAACTATTCTTTACCCTTTAGTCCAGACATAAAGAACATTGACTAATCCTATGCTTGGTTACTGAATTTGCAGCTAGGCTGGGAGGATACCGGCTCTCACTTTGGAGCTCTCACGTTCCCCTCGACTGAGGGCTAACATCTACACTTCAGCATTCAAACGATAGGACCGAATTGAGGATTTTAGTCTGTCACTCTAAAATCTCCAATTCTGCGCCCGATAATTTTATTTCCCTATTTATTTGCACCCAACATTCAAGGACTTTAACCTCCCTAAATCTTGGATGTAATCTTCACTTTAATTGTAAAACTCAACATACTTTAATAAATAAATTGGCCAGAATTAAAGTAAATTAAGATCAAACTGAAAAGATCATCACAACTTCTTTAACATTCTCATGGCTCAACCAATTCAAATCACCATTTCACAAAATCTTAATAAAAGGAGAAAGCAGAGAAAATTACTCAGAACTCATAGAGAAGATACGACAAAACTTAGAACTTATATATAAAAGCAAAGTCATACAAACTTCAATAAGTAAATACCACTTATCTCTAATTTCTCCACAAGCAAACTCCTCGNTCAAAGTGAAAAGATCATCACAACTTCTTTAACATTCTCATGGCTCAACCAATTCAAATCACCATTTCACAAAATCTCAAGACAAGGAAAAAGATAGAGAAAATTATTCAGTACTCATGGAGAAGATACGACAAAACTCAGAACTTATATATAAAAGCAAAGTCATACAAACTTCAATAAGTAAATACCACTTATCTCTAATTTCTCCACAAGCAAACTCCTCGAAGTTCCTCTGAATCTCTTCCTTTCTTTACAGCACACAGAATTCTTCTTTGAAGCAGCAAGAAGGAAGAAATCTATCACTTGTCCTCCACTCTTACAATCTCTTGAAGAATTCCTTACAATATTAACCCTAAATTAAACTCTCTACACTCTACAAACAACAAAAAACTCAGTGGACACCACCACGGGGCTTCTCTTTTTTCACCCAAATGTTTCTCTTAAAGTTGTAGAAGAGTTTTCCAAGAGTTGCCTAAGCGTCCCTTCAAAAATCATCCACATTCAGTGCATCTGTTAAGAGAACCTCCGCTCTCGTCGTCGGCAGCCTCGATGGCGCCGTTGGCGGCCTTCTAAAATATTTGATTCTGGACTCTCGGGAAAAACCCGCCATCGGCGCCGTTGGGCTCGTCGTCAACGCCCTAGTTCAAATCTTCATATTTTTGTCCTTTTTGCTCCAAATTCGCTCCTTTTGCATCTTTTTGCTCCAAGGACCACAATTCAACATACCTGCAAAAAAACATCAAAAATACCCTTCTTTAAAGTGCAGTATCATCAATATTAGTATAAAATAAGTATGAAGATCTCAACATATTTTTCTTTGGTCAAAATCCCCCAAACTTAACTATTATTTGTCCTCAAATAATTTTAGTACTACATAAAAGTTATCATCTATTGTAGTAAAGTTTTAATTCAGAAATGCTATAAGTTTGATTTAAGTAAATACCATAGTGAGATTTTCAGAAAAAATTCAAGTCATTAAATTAACTCTATAGGTACAAGACTATCTAGTCATCAAGTTTAAGAGTTTTAGTTTTCTATTCGTTTCAAGAATAACTATATGTTGTAATATCATGTCACTTAGAATATTCAAATGATAGGAACTTCATGAGAACACTACTAGTAAAAGATGTTAATCCATAAATATAAGTTCAGGAATGTATTTAGGTTTTCCTTTTAGGTAGGTCCAAGTGAAGCAAATTTTTTATTAGACATCTCCTCAAGCTTCTCCTCACTTATATAATTTTTTTCTTTTTTTTCATTTGGATTATTTTCAATCCTATATTTTTTTTTCTTTTCTTTTCAGGGATTGTTGTCAATCATTTCTTTTTCTTTTTCAAGTGAGGATTACTATATCTAGATAGCCTTTAATGATTTTGAACATCACCTTTCCTTCCCTAAATTTGAAACTCAAAGCATTCTTTTACCTTATAAGTATTTCATAGCTTTTACATCATTGAGTCTCAATCTTTTCTTTTCAAATGAATTTCTAAGATTCTTAATATTTCAAAATATAGTTTTCTTTACTTTAAAAAGTTAACTATAGTCTTATTCTCTTAAACTAAATATCTTAATCTACAAAATTAATTTTCCTTACAAAAACATTCTTTTAAATCTACTATAATATTTAAATATCTACAAAATATAGTTATCTGAATTAAATTCACCTCAAAAAATCATATTAATAATTTTTGAAAATATTAAAATTGAGAACATCTAATAGTTAATCTTTTTCTTCCCTCCCCCAAACTTAAATTTTTCAATATGGAATGATACAGGTGGAAAGAAAATTCTAAATACAAATCATACCTCAGTTCTTTAGGCCTTTTCATCATTCTAAAATTTTTGTAGTTCATTCTCAAAATTTTAACTTCAACTAGTTTGTAATATTAGGAGCTTTCTATACATATAAATAATTAGAGAATTTTCTAGGTAATGAAATTTTGAAATAAGTACAAAACTAAACATTATACAAACTTAATATTTTGCTAACACATCCACAATACTAAACAAAAACAATTACAAATATATTAAAATGCAAATAAAAATTACATCACATTACAATTTTACAAAGTACTAATCAACATCTATTATAACTACACATACAAATTTCAACTTCCACACTAAACATTTATAACAATAATTAAAAATTATCCATTTGTGACACAAAAATAAAAATGAAAGTACAAACACACAAACATCTATCTCTAATACAAAATTCTAAAAATAAAAGTACATCAATTACTATTATATATCAAAGTCTCATACTATATCCTCGTCTCCCTGGTCAGCAAGTGGATTGGGCTGATATTGAGTATAATAGGGGCATTCAGGAAAAGTAACATCAGGCTCACCTCTGTAATGTCGGGCCTGAGCTTCGTAGTAAGCTATCTTAAAGTCAGAATTCCTCTATAGGTACTCACTATCATGATCATGTCTACGTTCTAATCCCCCAATTCTTTCATTTAATTTCTCTATACTCTTTCGTTGTAAGGTTAACTCATTCATTAAATCATTCAGGGTAGGGGAGCTAGAGGAAGGAAGGTCATAACTAGAAGAGGGGATATCTCTGCTAGTAGAAGGTTCTTGAATTCTACTCCCAGATCTTCATTTTTCATGGGATTCATATGTCTTCAAATTAACTTTATTAATGGGTTTCATAGGGTAAACCCATTCTTCATCATCTCCGGCTTCAACTCCAAAAAGTTGATAAAGTACATAAATGAGGCCAGGATGTCCCAGACCTCCACTTGATTCACTCTTTGTCGTGGTCAATATATTCTTATAAATAATTCTCCCCACGTTTATAGTTTGATTATTCTGAAGACAGAAATTCAGAATAGCTCTATCTCTTGTTACCACACTATGGTGATAGGTATGTGACAGAGTAGAGGAAATAAAATAATGTCATGCTTTAGATGTGGTATTCAACATGGAAGCTGAAAAATTTACCCTTTCTCGTTGCTTTATCTTCTACGTCCCTTTCCCATCAGTGTGAAAGTTGATGACATTGTTCAATGGGCATTCCATTGTATTGAAGGTTTTATAATTGCAGCTATAAGAGTATGGGACTTCATAAAATGAGTTAATGCGAGCGGCACTAAACTCAACAGAAAAACCCCTTACTCGAATGATTCCGTCCTCAGAATTGAACGCATTGACATAAAATTCTTTCACAATATTCACAGCAGCCTTATTAGTGGTATAACAGAAGTTTTTCTACCTCCGTTCAGTAATAACTCATTCAACTTCTCCTCCCAAACTCTCAAAAACACGAACTTGTATACATTTCTTCCCTTCAAATACTGAAGTAAATCTCGACTGAGACTTCACATTGACGAAGCGAGACTCGTCAAAATCAAGTCACCTCTTTTATCGTGGAGCCATGCCAATCTAATCAAAATTATAAAAAAATTCAAAATACACTTCAAATACTCAAATAATGGCTTCCAAGAGTGACTCTAAGAGTTCAAATCTAAATTACATGAATTTCTTCCAAATATTTTCTCCACATTCTCATTCTTTTTGGATCTTCTCAATGTGGAAGAAATTCAGGGTGAAAATGAAATATTTTTAGGTTGGAGTGAAGCTCTTATCGAGAGATGATAAAATCTTGTGTCTAAATGCCTTGAAATCGGCCCGAATCCAAGATCTTCAAGCCCTAGATTAAAATTTTCATGTTTTAAGAGGAAGGGGATGATGAATAGTGGTAATTGACTGGTCAAAATCGCGGTTAAAAGTGTTTTTTCGGGATCTCACCGTCGGCGGGATCTTCAGCACCGTCACCGAGTTTTATTGAATTAAATAGCCTGTCTCGGGAAAAATCCGTCGTCGGTGACGTCAATGGCGCCGTCGGTGAGATTTTCAAAATTGATTTAATTTCCTGATTTTTGCAATTTTGATCAATTTCAAGCCTCGACGACATCTGTTCAATCATTCTAGACATAAATTTTAAGAGATTAAATAATGTACTAACCCAAATAAACATTCACAACACAAAACCTTACAATTATATATAAATTCCAAGAGTTACAGTACATGTTACATGACACACATAAGTTTGGCATTTTCTTAATCTCAATACATCAATTCAGAGTCATAATCCAAGCTGCAACACTCTAAACGCTGAAAACAAACATCCTATGCTGAATTTCAACTATACTGACATCTAAAAGCAAATTTAGAAAGTGACCTAAGCACAAAAGGTCAAATCAAATCACACACTTAGACATACATGTGGCAAAGTAAATATGCTACTCTTCTAATTCTGTGCTTGTTTCTCCTCTCATATCACCCATTGATTGAACATGAACAAAGAGGCTATAGAAGGGTCGTATAGGAATTCTTCAGTAGAGTCCTCTTCTATCAATCCCATCTTCCTCATCAATTGTATCAAACTTCCTTTGATATGTCCAGAGTGATCAAAATGCTCTTTCATCCTCCAGTCTAGATGATCAAAAAATTTAGAGATATTGTTAATTACATTCATAACATTTTGCACCTCTTTCTCCAGTTTCTTGATTCTACGCAGGTTCACTAGGGTCTTGTCCGGAACTAAAGGCTGAATAGGAAGTGAATTCTGAGATGATTGATCCACCATAATAGTCATATCATTCTCATCTTCATTGGCTGGGAATTTCTCGGTTGGGTCCAAAGGCTTCCAAGGTAGAAGTACTTTTTCACAATTCTCATAAGATACTTGGAACTGACTGCAAAGTAAGAAAATTGTTGAAGGATGTCCAAGCCCATAAGTTGATCCATGAACGATCAGGCCCAAAATAGACTTCACAATTTTCGATCCAATATCGATCGGCAGTCCCATTTGGATGCAGTAATTCAGAATAGCACTTTCCTTAGTAACTTTACCGATCATCATCGTCGGTAATAGTTTTGCAGAAATAAAGAAGTGCTAGTGTTTAGAAATGGGGTTTAGAAGTGTTGCGGAAAAACTAACATACCCGTTTTCTCTCATTTCCCAGACTTCAGTTTTGTCCGTCAAATATTGGTAGATCTCATTCATTAGGTTTCTTGTCAGGACGAAGTTGGAATAATGGTAGACAAGAACATTCTCTATCATATATAACTCATTAATCCATGCAGGAGTAAAAGTTATCCATCTACCTCGCACATAGACGACTCCCTGATTGATTCCATGCAAATTAGCATAAAACTCCTTCACCATAGGGACAACTATGGCGGTTGTAGTGTAGCACAACACTTCCTATCATCGTCGCACGATCATCTCTTCAATTGCTATCGAAGGATTGTTCAATCCTCGATTCACAAATCCTCTTTCTTTGATTAATCCCCTCTTTGTCAGCATTTTGTTGAAGATTCGCTGCGCCTCGAAACTAATGAACTTTCTCCTGTTAAACACTCAAAATCTAAGTTTTTCAGTAGAATTGGACGCCATAGGGATGAATTTGGTGGAGCTTCAATTCATTTTTGGGATAATAGAAACTTAAGAACCAAATTTGGAAGTTTATATGGAATAACTCCCGCTTAAAACCGCCAAAAATCATCATTTCAAACTCCAGAAACTGTCATCCCGCCGTTCTCGCCGTCGGTGAGCCTTTGGAATTAATTGCCTGGCCTCTCGGGGAAAAACCCGTCGTCACCGCCATCCAGCCTGCCGTCGGCGCCCAAGACAAAAACTTCACAGTTTTGCTCTGGTCCAATTGCATTTCAATTTTCTCTATGGATCCATTTTTTATGATGATTCAAGGGTAAATATGAGTAGTTGAGTTCAATACTACCACGAACTAATGATAATTTGAAAGAAAACACTATAATCCCAAAATAAAAATAACTATGGGTTGCCTCCCATAAAGCGCTTGGTTTAACGTCGTCAGCCCGACCTATTCAGGTATTACTCAGGTTGACTGGCCATTAAAATCTCTTTAAATATTTGTCTTTTATCCTCAAAATATGGATTTAATTTGTGTCCAATTACTTTAAATCTATTCCCAGTCTTTTGATCTTCAATTTCAACAGCTCCGTAAATATAAACTTGAGTCACAGTAAAGGGTCCTAACCAACGAGACTTCAATTTCCCAGGGAATAACTTCAGCCTTGTATTGTAAAACAAAACTTCTTTTCTTGGTTCAAAGTTCTTCTAGTTAATCTTCCAATTATCCCATAACTTCAGTTTCGCCTTATAAATTTTGTCGTTATCATAAGATTCATTTCTTAATTCTTCCAATTCATTCATTTGTAACAATCTCTTCTCACCAGCATCTTTCAAATTATAATTGAATTCTTTCATCGCCCAACATGCTTTATGCTCCAATTCTACTGGTAAGTGACAATTCTTTCCAAAAATCAGCTGGTAAGGAGTCATTCCAATAGGAGTTTTATAAGCAGTCTTGTAAGCCCATAATGCGGTATCCAGTCTAGTAGACCAATCTACTCTACTAGGGTTTACGGTCTTCTCAAGTATTTTTTTAATCCCTCTATTAGAAACTTCAGCTAACCCACTAGTTTGAGGGTGATAGGAAGTAGAGATTTTATTAATAATATTAAACTTTTTTGTCAATCTCTAACATGAATCCCTAGCACAATTAATATGTATAAGTTCCTAGATGAAGGAATAAATGGTCCCTTGAAATTTAATCCCCAAACATCAAAGATCTGAACTTCTAACATGAAATTCATAGACATTTCATTTCTTCTAGATATATTACCTACTCATTGGCATCAATCACAAGTTTTTATGTATCTATAAACATCTCTAAAGAGAGCAGGCCAATAGAATCCATCTTGTAAAATTTTATAAACAGTTTTATCAATCCCAAAATGTCCTCAAAATTCAGAATCATGACATTTCTGAATGATTAGTTCAGTTTCTTCATAAGGTACACATCTTCTCATAATAATATCCTTACATTGTTTATATAAATTATGTTCATCCAAAAAATATGATTTCACATCATAAATGAATTTTCTTTGCTGTTGTAATGTCAGCATAGGTGGCAAAATATCACTTACAATATAATTAACAATATCAGCATACCATGGTATTTTCCACTCATTAATATTATAAAGTTGTTCATCGGTGAAACTGTCTGTAATTTCATTATCTGTGTAAGATAATTCATGATATTATAATCTCGACAAATGATCAGCAATTTGATTATTAGTTCCCTTTCTATCAATAACCATAAAATCAAATTCTTGCATCAAAGTTATCCATCTAATTAACCATGGTTTGAAATCCTTCTTTTGCATCAAATATTTAATAATAGAGTGATCAGTGTGCACAACACATGTAGTCCTAATTAAATAAAATCTAAATTTGTCAAAAACATACACAATAGCCAGTAACTCTTTTTTAGTAGCAGTGTAGTTAATTTGAGCATCGTTAAGAGTTTTGCTAGCGTAGTATATAACTTTAAAAATCTTGTCATACCTTTGTCCAAGAACAACTCCAATAGCATAATCACTAGCATCACACATCAGTTCAAATGGTTTCTCCCAGTTAGTGAAACTGTTATAGGAGCTGGATTAGCTTTTCTTTTAATAACTCAAAGGCGTTTAAACAGTCTTCTGTAAACTCAATTTTCTTGTCCTTCTTTTGCAGCGGATATTTAATAACAGAGTGGTCAGTGTGCACAACACATTTAGTCTCAATTAAATGAGATCTAAATTTGTCAAAAGCATGCACAATAGCTAGTAACTCTTTTTCAGTAACAGTATAGTTAGTTTGAGGATCATTAAGATTTTTACTAGCGTAGTATATAACTTAAAAAATCTTTTCATACCTTTGTTCAAGAACAACTCCAATAGCATAATCCCTAGCATTGCACATCAATTCGAATGGTTTCTCCTAGTTAGGCGAAACTATAATAGGGGTTGTGATTAGTTTTTCTTTTAATAACTCAAAGGCATTTAAACAGTTTTGAGTAAATTCAAATTTCTTGTTCTTTTCTAAAAGTTGGCGTAGAGGTTTAGTAATTTTTTAAAAATATTTAATATAATGCCTGTAAAAACCAACATGTCCAAGAAAACTTCTAACCCCTCTTACATTAGTAGGAGGTGTTAATTTAGAAATAAATTGAATTTTTGCAGGGTCTGCTTCCATACCAGTTTCCAAAATTTTATGTCCTAACACAATTCCTCCTGCAACCATAAATTGACATTTCTCCCAATTTAGAACTAAATTAGTTCTTTCGCATAACTCTAAAACTTTTTCAAGATAATTTAAGCATGTGTCAAATGATGTTCCAAATACAGAGAAATCATCCATAAACACTTCAAATCCATCATCAATTAACTTACTAAATACATACATCATACATCTCTGGAATGTTGCAGGTGCATTACATAGTCCGAAGGACATTCTTCGAAAAGCAAATGTTCATAAAGGACTAGTAAATGTTGACTTTTTTTTATCCTCAGGAGCAATAGAAATTTGATGGTAGCCGGTATATCCATCTAAAAAATAAAAATATTTGTGCCCAACAAGTCTATCTACTATTGGTCTAAAAATGGTAAAGGGAAGTGATCCTTCCTAGTTGCAATGTTTAATTTTCTATAATCAATGCAAATAAGCCACCTAGTAACTTGTCTAATAAGTATTAATTCATTATTCTTCTTTGCTTCAACATTCACTCCTTTCTTAAAAACACAATGAATTGGACTTACCCAAGCACTGTTTGAAATAGGAGATATAATTCCAGTGTCCAACAATTTCAAAATTTCCTTCTTGACTACTTCTTTCATCATTGGGTTGAATCTACTTTGTGGATCAACTCTTGGTTTATATTGTTCATCCAATATAATTCTGTGAATACAGATCGAAGGACTGATTCCCTTAATATGAGCTAAGGTCCAACAAAAAGCTCTCTTATATCTTTTTAATGTATCCAAAAGTTTTTGCTCTTGCAAATCATTTAACTCTAAAGATATAATAACATGTAATGTAGTTGAGTTTCCTAGAAACACATACTTCAAGTGGTTATGCAATATTTTCAACTCAAGTTCATGTGGTTTTATAATTGACAGAATTAGATTCTTATCAGCATTTCTTGTAATATCCAGCATCTCAAATCTTTCCCGAACATAATTTAATTCTTCATTTTCTATTTCGTCTGAAGTAATTTCATCTTTGTCTTCAAAATTTTATTTCTCTTCAAAATGTTCTTTAAAATGCTCGTGCAATAGATGTTCACTAATTTCCATGCGAAAACATTCATTATCTCTTTCAACAGTAGAATATTTCATAGATTTTGCAATGTTAAAAGTCACTTCTTGACCGTTAACTCTCATAGTTAATTCTCCCTTTTGAACATCTATCATAGCTTTTCCAGTAGCTAAAAAGTTCTCCCTAAAATTATAGGTATTTCTTTATCTTCCTCCATATCTAAAATAATAAAATCCACAGGAAAGATAAATTTAACAACTTTTACTAACACATCTTCTATAGCTCCCTTAGGATAAGAAACTAAACGATCTGCTAACTGAAGAGTTACAGAAGTAGGTGAGACTTCTACTAATCCTAATCTTTTGAAAATTGATAGAGACATAAGATTAATACTGGCTCCCAAATCACATAAAGCTCGTTCATAAAATTTTTCACCAATAGCACACGGTATAGTGAAACTCCCTGGATCATTTAATTTTTCAGGAAGCTTTTTCTGAATAATTGTATTGTACTCTTCGTTAAGTGCAACAGTCTCATTATCAATGAACTTCCTTTTCTTGTTCAAAATATTTTTCATAAATTTCACATAATTGGGCATTTGCTCTAAAGCTTCTACAAAGGAAATGTTTACTGTTAATTTCTTAAGAATTTCTAAAAACTTGGAGAATTGATTATCCTTTTTGTGTTGCTTCAATCTTTGAGGAAACAGTGGTGGAGGTTTCTCCATAGTAATTTTCATTGTGTAAGTAGATATTCTAAATCTAGGTATTCATGACCCTTTTCTTTCTCTGTATCCACTTTCTCTTTTTCAGTTTATGTTTCTTTCTGCACTCTTATTTTCAATTCTTTTTCACTTCGTAATTGTATCATTTTTATCTGTTCTTTTCCTTGATCTTTAGGATTTGGTTCCACAGTCATATTCTCTTTGTCACCACTTAGGTTCGATGTGAGTCCCAATGCCTTCCTCCGTAGCGTGACATAAATTCTCCTATCGCCTCCTAGCTCGGATATAACTTCCCTAGCGGTATTCCGAGTTGATATAGTCTTCCTGCTTCACTTATTTATCTACACCCTTTAAGATAAAGTCTAATCTTGATTCTTCTTTAACACATTCTTTGATATTATTGTCAAATGTTGAATCTTCCCTTGACATATATTTCAAAATTTATTTAAAAATTCAAATCCATGACATTGATTTCAAGATATGTTTGCCAATCCCCAGCGAAAATCCTACTCCACCTCAATTCGAACTTGACATTCGATTTATCTCAAGTATGGTTACTTGGACATTCTTGAAAAATCGGGTTGATCATTTCAGTCAACGCCAATAGGCGCATCGTGCTTCTGTAGCACACCACACCTATTGGGGGTCCATTTGTTGACCTCATTTTTTATGTCTTCTTTTCCCTTTTCTAGATACCCTAGGATCTAGCCTTAAGATCTCCCTATCTTGACTCTCTTAGAGTACTAGACTGTGACTCACACCCCATAGAAATTCAAGTCATTTCTTTGCTCCTTGCAGTTTTATATGGACGATTTCAGATCCTCAACATTTGATTGAGTCGATCAAAAAGCCAACTTATTGAAGCTCAAATTGAGCTCTTATAGAAATTTGAAAGACATATGTGGACACTATGGTGTGTGCGATGTTTGATCTGCCACTGCAAGCGCCATATTTAACTTTGGTTGTTTTTTATGTCAGGACCGGTCAATTTTTTTTTTATCTTACTCGTTGAACGGCTCCGATCGGGTCAAAATAATTTCATTTAATGTGTCGCGCGTGAATTGAAGTTAATTTGGCGCGATCACCGATGAATTTATCTAGGTGATCTCGGAAGAGAAAATGAACCGTGCCGTCGCGTCCATCGCGTCGATTTTAGCTAGAAACGACACCCATTTTGTTAAGACGCCTGCTTGTACAAAATTTGATATTTTCAAATAAAAATATATACTAATTTTTTTTTTAAAAAAAAATTTTAAACTTTAAATCTTAAACCTAATATTTTTTCTTTTCTCTTTTTCTTTCTCACATGTTCCTCCCTTCCTTCTCTCGAAACCCCTCTTGCCCTAACCAGACTTCTTCTTCCTCCTCTATTCTCTTTCGGTTCTCCGGTCACCTCTTCCCTCGCCATTCTAAACCAACTTATGTCGTCGGTCGCTTCACCGGTAATATTCTTTTCAATGAATTTTCCCGCCTAAATTCGTAAGCCCCATCGGTGAACTCTTCTCTTTCCCTCGACTATAAATACCCCTTTCGGGGAAGGATCTAAAACTGTTTTTTTTGACCGATTTGGAGATTTCTCTTGTTGGAGACTTGCTTTATACTTTCTAGAAGTCATTTAAGGGAAGTTTTTGGGTTCGATTTTTTTTATTCCTATACTGAAGAGGAATCCTGGCTGATTGGCTATTTCTTTTGGATTTGGCATCTTCCATTCTTGGGATTTGAAGATTACTTATGCTCACTGCTTTTAAGTTCTTTTGAAAACTTCTGGAAACATTCTGAAGTAAGTTCTCCTTCTCTGCTTCGACTAATTCAAGGAATTCTTGACTTTAGAAAGGCATTTACATGAGAATTTATATTCATGAAATGGATTCGTGCTATAATATCAGGAAGTAGATAATATTTTTAACATTTCTTTAGAATGTTATTTGGTTGCTTGAAGAGATTACTTGTGGTTTTTTCTTATAGAACTTGAAGTCTTCTATCCTATATGAGTTCTCAGTTTGATTTATATATTTTTGAAATTCCCTTCATATTTGGGTTGAATCATCTGTTTGCACGGCAATAGGTTTAGCTTGTTTTGTGAGTTCTGGCTTCAAACTATTAAGCATTGGAAGTATTATTTTCTTTCTTTCTTTCTCCCTTCCTTTTCTTGCTCTCTATTTTTTTTATGGAACGTTATTTAATTAAGCGACTAGAATTCTGATTTGATGCTATGGATAATTGAATAATCTGCTGAAGGTCCTTTTATGGTTTGAAATATATATTTGAGACTCGGTTTCAATGCTTTTTGTTGTCATTTGTTCAAACATATGCTAGAAATCATTTTATGGCTTGGGAAATAAATTTGGGATACGGTTCTTAGCTTTCTTTGTTGCCTTTATTTTTTTTAAAAAAAAAAGATAAGTTGAGAAAAGATATTTTGGCTTTAAAATTCATTTAAGAGCCATGTTCTTGTACATCTAGCCACTTCATTTGAAATGTTTTTTTTTTGGAGATCTATGTATAGACTTTGAACAATTATTTGGGGTTTGTTTTTGATTTCTGGACTTTGTTGTGGTTAAATTTTGATCCCTGCTCCTTGCTGGAATTTGATTCTGATTTATGTTCTTTGTTGGGGTTCGATTTTGATTCCTAGTTTTTGTTGTGGTTCGGTTTCGATCCCTGCTCTTTGCTGGAATTTGATTCTAGTTTCTATTTTCTGTTGGGGTTCGGTTTCAATTCGTGCTCTTTGTTGTGGTTTGGTTTCAATCTCTTCTCTTTGCTGGAATTTGATTCTTGTTTCTGTTCTCTGTTGGGGTTCAGTTTTTATTCCTGCTCTTTGTTGTGGTTCGGTTTTGATCCCTGCTCTTTGCTGGAACTTGATTCTAGTTTCTGTTCTTTGTTGGGGTTCGGTTTCGATTCCTGCTCCTTGTTGTGGTTCGGTTTCAATCCCTACTCTTTGCTGGAATTCATTTTTATAGTTCAAAAAAATATATGTGGAGCTCATTTTTTTATGCTTCTTGCTGACCCTTATACAAATACTTGTGGGAATTAATTTTTATGGTTCAAAAAAATATATGTGGAGCTCATTTTTTATGCTTCTTGTTGACCCTTATACAAATGCCTGCTTGAATTCATTTTTATGGTTTAAATATATATATATATATATATATGGAGCTCATTTTTTATCCTTTTTGCTGCCCCATCATGCGAATACCTGCTGGAAATCATTTTTTTTAGTTTTGTAATATATATATTTATGCATGTTATAGAAATGTTTAGATGTTTATTTCTTCTCATCTCTTAATATGAGATATCCAAAGTCTTTATTGAATAAGCATATGAAATATTGAGGTGGCCTATTAGTTTGAGATGAGGGGCAACAGGCAATGATGCAAAAAATCATTGATCAACTTCTCTTATAGCTAAAAATAAAAAAAAATAGATATTCAATTGGAGAGATGCCCTTTCACCCCTTAAGTCATTGACAGCTCTAATCTTTTTCAAAAGGCTTGAGAATTGGTAGTTACAAAAGAGCAGATACTACACTTAGAAAAGAAATGATACTACAAGTTTTACACATATATTACATTTGTACAAGAAATAGATACTACATTTCACGTATAGGTGCACTACACTTTGATGAGTTCAGATACTACATTTCACGTATAGGTGAACTACACTTTGATGAGTTCAGATACTACATTTC
>NEWO01000139.1:11099-25743 GCA_003013225.1 Phalaenopsis aphrodite
TAAATTAAGATGTCTCTATCGGATGATCGGGAATTCCTCGGAGGAGGTAACCTATGGTTGTTAACGAGGCTTCCCACGGTCTAAATGAAATTATGAAACTCATTAAGTTGAGTTTAGTAAGTTCATTTGAACTAAGTGAATCCAATAGAAAATAGTGGTGCTAGAATGAGGGGACTGTAGGATTCTAACTAGTATCGCTCTAATCAACTTTAACAAGCCCCCATAAAATTTAAAGAATTACAACCATAGGGCCACCTGAATTGATAGCATAGCTTGACACACTAGAAAAATCAAACTCATCGTGGCAAGGAGCTTCGAGCTAGCATGGTGGGCAGCACGGTCATCTTCAACAGTAAAACCTGTCTTTCCCAGCTAAACCAAGCTTTCTTCCTTTGATATAAAAAACAAAGTCATAGGACTTTGAGGTTGCTTGCTTATGCAACGTAAATCCTCACCTTATCTCTAAGCCATTGTATAGCCTTGCTATACAATATAAGCCCTAACTCGTCTTAGGATTCTGAGGTTGTCTTCCATCACGACCTAAATCCTCACATCTTCCAGGCTATTTGTGTGATAGTTTCACATGAATGTAAGCCCTAACAAATAAAATTGACAGGATGAAACAGCTAAATATTTCTCCTCATGAATGAAGTCAAACATTAAGATAGTTTAGGAAGTCGCAGGGGTTCTCCTCTGCATCCATGACATCCCCTCGTTCTTCCTCCTTTAGACTCTACAAAAAAAATGTTCCAAATTTGAATCAATCTCCTTTCACACATCTATGTCTGATCTCATTGAAAAGTCCTACCCTTTGAAACTCCTTGAAGATAATATTTCCTGATTTTTATCGAGAGTCTTCTTAGGTGACTTTGGTCAGTTAAGATGTAATTAACTATAGGGGCTTGCCCTTATAGGAAGCATGTCCAAACTCAGCTTAATATAAATCCTATTTAATTCTTTATATTAAATAGGGGAAATTTTTGGCAAATAAAATGGTTTCACAAACCAAACGGATGTCATATTTTCCTTAATTTATTTGAGCGAACCTCATCCTCAAGTCTTGTGTTTATCCTTTGGGATAGATACAAGATTTGAGGTACAGTGCTCTTTCATTTAAACTATGAAAAATATGGGGTCAATTTGATTTTATATTTTTCTAAAACTAAATATATATGTAAATTAAAACGTCCTTCCGAAGTGGGCGATGAGATTTTGATTCTGGTGACCAACAGCTTCTTACGGGCAACTTCTCCAACCAAAAATAGCGCCGACAAATGCGAGCAGGTAAAGTTTCAGTTTCTCTTTGAGATGGTCTAACAGATTTGACATCTCTTAGAATTTTTCTCTTCATGTGAGGGGATACTGCACATCCCACTTATTTAAGTAATTCACTGACTAAACAACTCTCTTTGGTAGCTAGTCTCTAGAATATTGTACTAACTCGAGTGATAGGAGCAGGCTTCCTCCTCTCCCCATCATGTCCATGAGGTAACGGTAAAATAACAGTAATCTTCTGGATACTTTCGTACCCATTGGTGTCTATTAGGGGATGGAACCTACTCCCCTGTAGAAGTGGATATGTCTCCAGTAATCCTAGTTCCTTCTGATGAGGAATTCAATCAACAAACACCTCTTTAGAAATTTGGGCTTTAGTAGCCTTCCGAACCTTTCGGCTGTAGTTTCTTCTTTGTGACCGAGTTAATGATGCAGTTCTTGAACTTGACCAAATTTCAAACACTGATGGTTGGACAGTAAATCCTTTAGTTATATCTTCCATAATCATAACCTCCTTTCCTTTTGCAGAAACGGGAACAATAGGCTTAGAAGGTGCTAGGTTAGTATTCTTTACCTTATTGTAAGAAGGGAAATCCTGGGGACAGCTCAGGTTGAACTCAGCAGATGGCTCCTGAACTTCCAGAGAGGTAACTTTCATGATAACAAAAGGAGCCTTTCCGAGCATGGCTTCTAGTTCATCGAATCCGGCTCCAAACTTGATAGTGGGAGCCACATTGCAGGCATTGCGGCTCATCAGCAAGTTGCAAGAGAAAGTGAGTGTAGGAAGCACCATTGCAGCAGCTTGAAAAAGAAAGCTCTGGGGTTAGTTATTTGGCAAATACCGCGTAACTCTAGTGTTAACACTAAAAATTAATAAAGGTCGCTTTGTAGACTGAGTAAGTCTTTATTCAATTTTAGTTTGTGGAGGTTTTAAAATTTAATAAAAATAGTTTGAAAGAAGAAGGATTTAATTAATCAGGTAAGAAAAGTTAAAGAGCAAGCATAGCATGACACAATTCATTTTAATTTGTAAAATAACAACCAAATCATAAAAGAGATGAAAGGGAAAGTNTTAAAGAGCAAGCATAGCATGACACAATTCATTTTAATTTGTAAAATAACAACCAAATCATAAAAGAGATGAAAGGGAAAGTAAAGTCTTAGGACCCAATGCGGGACCAACTTCACAACGCATATCACCCAGGTGGAACTAGTCCATCAACACATCTATTGGGGCTCCGACCCCACATAAAGATTAAAAGTCCTAATGAACTCCTAAACCTCTCAGTTCAAAGGTGATTGAACAGATGGTCATGAAGTCCAAAAGAGTTGATCATTCTTACCCAAGAAAGAAATGGGTAAAGCATGCCAACGAAAGAAGGCTAATTTGGTACATAGGCGACATAGACACATTGCTGGTGTATGAAGATAATATTCCCTGATTTAAATGTAGAGAAAAGCTTGTCCCCAGTGGAGTCGCCAGACGCTATCGGTCACTAGAATAAGGGGTCGTCCTATGGAAGTTGTCGGTCACCAGAATGGAAATCCAGACGCCCACTTCAGAGGGACATTTAATTTAAATTTATATAATTTTAGAAAAATATAAAATCAAACTGATCCCATATGTTTCAAAGTTTAGATAAAAGAGAACTACACCTTAAGCTATGTATCTATTTCGAAAGATAGACACATGACTCAATAGTGAGGCTCAATCAAATAAACTAAGAAATATCTGACATCCATTTGGTCTGCGAAACCATTTTATTATAAACCGACAAGTTCCCCTATTTAATATGAAAAATTAAATAGGGTTTATATTAAGTTGGGTTCGGAAAAGCTTCCTATGAAGTAAAACCCTTTAAGTTAATTACATGTTCGATGACCGAAGTCACCTAAGAAAACTCTCGATAAGAATCAGAGGATATTATCTTCAAGAAGTTCAAAGGATAGGAATTTTCAATGAGATCAGACAAAGGGGTGTGAAATGGGATTAGCTCAAATTTGGAACATTTTATTTTTGGAATCCAAAGGAAGAGGAACTAGGGGATGCCACAGATCCTCAGGAGAACCTCGATGACTTCTCAGTCTACCCTATGGTTTGGTTTTAATTTAGATGAGAAATATTTAAATGTTTCATTCTGTCAATTTTATTAATTAGGGCTTACATTCAAGTGAGACGATCGCACAAACAGCCTAGAAGATGTGAGGATTTAGGTTGTGACAAACGACAACCTTGGAATCCTAAAATGAGTTAGGGCTTAAACTATATAGTAGGGCTATAGAATGGCCTAAAGATAATGTTGAGGATTTATGTCGCACTAGACGGACAATGTCAAAGTCCTATGGCTTGTTGTTTAATTCTAAGGAATGGTTTAGCTGGTGTAGACATGTTTTGTTGTTGAAGATGGTCATGCTGCCCATAATGATAGCTCCAAGCTCCTTGTCTTGGTGAGTTTAAGTTTTAGAAGCATCGAATTATAAAGATTAAGAAAAGTATCAAGTTTAGAGTTCAAGTTATCTAATGCGTCAAATTCTGATGTCAAATCAAGTGTTTCCTAAGGTCATGGTTATTTAAATATTATGGTGGGTTAAAGTTGATTAGAGCGACATCGATTAGCAGCCCACGGTTCCCTCATTCTGGTATCACTATTTTCATTTGAACTTACTTTGCTTAAATGAGTTGTGAAACACATTTAAACTGGGGAGATCTTGTTAGCAACTGTGGGTCACTTCCTCGGAGGGACTCCCATAAATTCAAAAGGTCGTTTTAAATTTAGTGATATTTCAAAAGATTTCTGGTTACCTTTGAAACAATTAAATGTTTATTTTTGAAAAAAAAAAATTTAATTTGCAAGTAAAGGAAAGTACTCAACCAGATAGTAATAATATTACAGAACAGCAAAAACAAGAATAGTTGAAGGTGTAACTAACAAATCCCAAGTGATGACTTGTTGAATCCCGAAAGATCTTAATGGATGATTCTAGAACAAAATATAGCAAGTCCAATTTATCCTTCAAAATATTCAAGAGATTTCAAAGTATTTAGGTGATGACCCAAGACTGCTCTGAAAATTTCTTAAAATATTGGAGTTCATTTTGAACTTATCATATTGCTCTACTAATCATCACAGGCCAAATTAACATTACCCTATTACTCAGTGAACTTTGACATTTTAATCATTCCAGGGGTAAGGTCCTCAACTAATCAGTTGATATTTTACTTAAATGTTACGTGGGCGAATGCCCTAAGGCAAGTTTCAGTCATTAAAGATTTTATACCCACCACTAAAGTTGGGCTTGATGGTGTTAATCAACAACATTATTTTCTAAATCCCATCAAAACAGGTTTTAAAATGGAGCCTAGATCACTACCAAGCCCCTTAATGAATCTAATAGGAGAAAGATTGACAACTGTTAGAATTTTAATTTAGGTGATATGGATTCTAATTAAAAGAAGTCAGATCATTTATTAATTGTGGACTTAATCATAAGTGGGACTTCCTCTGCTTAATTTAAGCCCATCACTTGAGAATCGTTTAATTTTGATCAACTTCCAAATCTGATAACTTAACAAGTTGTAATTTTATTCTTATCATGGGAATGTGGTAAGTTGGTCTCTACCTTTTACCCATTATGTTTCAATCTTCCAAAAAAGTTAAATTAGGATCAATATTGCTCATTTTCCCTTTAATTAATCCAAAATTTTGTTTAAGGGAGCAAAATCCAGAATGACCACTTTACCCTTGGGGCTCTTCACCTAATAACTCATGAACAATAATTCAAGTGACTTAAGAGATTTTAGAGTACCCTATCCATAGGGCAATTAAAGCATGAGAATTGAAAGATGTGGATTTTTTTATTTTAAGTTAAATAATTATTTAACTTAGAAAATAGGATTTTTTTCTTTTTTTATTTAAATGATCAAAGTGAAGCTTTTGGTTTATGAGAAAATTATTAGAGGTTCCCTTAGGTTAGAGAAAACACTTAGGTAAAATATCATGATTTTTTTAATCAAATTTTTAATTTAATTTTATAATTATTTATTGTTTTTTAGTGATTTAATTAAATAAAAATTGTGTTTTATTTACAAAAATTACTCTTTGTATTTTTATTAAACCTCTCTGACTCCAAAGAACTCAGATAAATAAATTTTATATTTTTTTAATTTTAATTTATTCATTATAATTATTTTAATGAGAAAATAAAATAAATTGTAAAAAATATTTTAAACCTTTAGAATTTTATTTTTAACTTAGAAAAATTGTAAAAAATATTTTAATGAATCACAAGTGATCATGGAACCATTAGGAACATTTTGAAATATTTTTATATGTTTGGAATTTTTAATTATTTTTAATTATTCTTAATTCAAAATAGAGCTCAAAAATAAAGTATTTTATCAAAAATTATTTTTATTTTTCTTAAGTGCTCCTGATCAAAAGGAACTCAGAAAACTACTTTTCATAATTTTCCTAAATATATTTAATTTAATATTATTGTTTTTGTGCAAAAATATAATATTTTCTTAGAAAATCAACTTTAGTGCATAAACTTAATCAAATAATTTTCAAATTTTTACCATTGGTTAAAATAATTTTTTCACATAATGTTGAAATGATTTTGTTATTTTTTTTGTTAATATTTAATTTACATAAAGTAATACAAGATATATGCACTTAATCAAATGGAGAAATTTACAAAATTATTCAAACCATCATAACATTTTTCCTAAGCTTCTCTGACCATAAAAAACCTAATAAAATTATTCTCATATTTTTCCAAGGGGTATTTTAATTTATATAAATAAAATAAGCCAAAATAGCCATCCTAACTTAAAAATTAGAGTTATAAGCACAGAGATGTTCTCTGACCATGAAAAATCAGAGAACATAGCCCATGTCATAAGGAATAAACCTAAAAAATTTTAGGTCATGGTAAGCAATGCATGATTGTAATGAATTAAAATACTCCAGAGAATATTTAATTCATTAAAAATCAGAGTCAACAAATAGTTTGCATTTTTAGTTCACATTATTTTCCTCTGTTCACTTAGCAAAAAAAATTTTTTATTTTATTTTTATAATTTTTCTAAACAAAGATATGATTTTTCAAAGTTATGGAATTAAAATAAGTCAGAAATCTTTAAATTTCTACTTATCCAGCTCAGCCTCCGCGTCAACCTTGTCCGCTCCGAGCTTTACATGTGGCGCTCCGCCATTCGATGCTGCCAGACACATCAGCTTCCATGTTGCCCGCGGTTCACATAACAAGAGTTTGTTTGGCTAGATATATTTTGTCCATCGAATAAACGTGTGATCAGATGACTCTCCGTCATCATCCCCAAGTGTCTAAATCCCAAAACCGTTCGCACTAAAACTTTACGATCTTCATCTAGACTCAACCAAATCACATGGGGTTTGTTTTAAAACCTTCTTCTACTCAATACACGTCTATCCATATGGTTAATCAAGCATGAAATCAAGCCATTACACATGAAGAATCAAAATAAGCTTGGTTTAGGGTTGACGCTCAATACCTTCGTCTGAGAGGGGATGCATTAATTAGTTGGTTGTAGTTGCTTCAGATGAACCCAATGAACCTCCAGATGAGTTCTCAGGTGGTAGTGAATTATCTAGTTATGATTTCAGTCAAGCTTAATTTTGGGTGTTGGTCTAGAGATATGTTAGAGGCTATTTAAGATAGGGCTTTCGTGGGGAATCAACTCCTCTTGCTCTGGTGATGGTGTGGGCACAATTAATTAGAGTTTAGTGGATTGTGGAGGTGTGGAGAAATCTGTCCTGGTTTGAGCTGAATTTTTTAGCTCAAATTTGGGCTCTCACAAGAGGAACTAGAGGGGAAAAATTGTGGGCCTGAGCTGAGGAGTTGTTGGAGAGTCTCTGGTGAGATGTTGGCAGAGTTTCAAGGATTTTGATGTTATCCCCTTTGGCCGTGAAGGGAGTTGTTTAAATGGAGGAGCTTGGGGTGGACACTAGGGGCAATTGATGGGTGCAAAACAGTGCTTAGGTGGAGGGATGAAGAGCCCTAGTGTCAAATCAGACTTAGCCAGCTCATATGAGTTTAAATTTTGGTTTTGGCCAATGGGGGTTCCCTTGGGCTGGTTGTTTCCGGTGGCTGAGGTTGTGGTTGGCTAGGTCTTAGTCATTTCTTGGCTCAAGAAGGATAGGGGGTGGCTAATGATGGTTAACTCCTAATGTATGGCATGACGGAAAAGTAACTTTAAGATTAGGCCAAAAATGGGATGAAATCCCTTAAATTAGGGGACCATTGGTTCATAGCTCCTCTAGGGTGGGCTAGGTAATTCTAGCCCAATCACTAGGTTGTACTTGATTGTTGTAGAAATTTTGGATTGATCAATTTGGATGAATTGGGAGGTAGATAGGTAAAATAGCACGTATGTAGTCCAAAAGACTTAACACAATTGCATGCATAGGTAAAATAACAAGTATGTAAGAATTGAAATATGGGTGTTAGATATGTAAATATGCATGAATTGGGTGATAGATATGTAAATGTTGCATTTTAGATGCTAAATTTATGAATACATAATAATTGGGTGGTGAGTATGTAAGAAAAAAAATCAGAGTTCAAGTGTTGGATGGGTGAACCCATAAGATACGTGTGTTACACATGCAATTAGTATTTGCCTCTTGAATTCCCATGACTCAAGGATCTGATGCCAGAGCAAGCAAATACAAATTACCAAATAAACTTCCTACTAAATGGCTTACCCAAAGTAAGAATGCAAATAAATCGTCCCTGCACATTCACATGCTCCAAAATTAATGGAAAGTATTATTTATAAGTACAATTCATACAGCTGAACCAATCTCTTCACTAGTTTAAACATGGTATGAATTTAACCCCCTTAAATATTTCAAGAATGAATGCTCATGTATTCCCCGCTTCAAGCTATAGATAAATTTGTAACCATAAGCAAATTTGGTTTCAAGGTATGTGACCTTATATAATAAAGGAAAGTCCAGAAACTCACAGTTTCAAATGATAGGCTTCTCCTTCCATGAAATTATTGCATCAATTTCTTTGTACAATTATGAAAGATAATTCATTTAAATAGATTTACATAAGGTACTGTAAGAGAGGAAGAAAGAACATCAAATTCTTTATGCATAAAAAAAGAAGCAATCTACAAATAGCCAAATATAATTCCAAAGAGAAATTGTAAATTCCTATTTACTCCATTGCAATGTATCATAAACCCATCAGATGAGAATATCTTCAAATAAAAATGAAACTTTATAATGAAATGAGAGATTGCCCATTCATATACAAACAAAATCAAAGGTATTACCACATCTATTTGGATTCAAGAAAAAACCAAACTCTCACATTTACGCACATAGCACTTTGTACAACCCACAAAGAAGGCCGGGAGAATGTACGCTTTCAAAGGGTGCTTGATGGCAAGATTTAAGCAGGGTACATATGTGTCAATTAAGCTAAGCACTTTTGATCATCAAAGAAGAGTAAAGCCGACAAATGAAATGGAGGAAAAAGGAGAAATGAGGGTAAGAAGAAGAGGAAGAAGAAGGCACCTGCTTTCCTCCACTATCTCATGGTAAAGAAGAGGTCTCAAAATTATTAGAAGACAAATCTCATATATAGATCAGCTTAAGTAAAATAAATTAATTCATAGCCCCAAACTAATCAAACCAGATTTTAGAGGATAAAAGAAAATAGTTCCTCCAAATGCTGAAACAATACCACAAAATGGGGAGGAATTGCATGAGTTTATATGAAAGAACACCCCAATTACTTACAACCCCAAACATCCCTTATAATCAAGCATTCTTATTTATCAGTGAAATGCAAATGATAGAGAAACTATCAGGATTCCTTGATTAAATTATTCAGCCATTCATTAAAGCTTTCTTAAAGAAAAAAATTGTTGTTTAAGCTCGAGGAAAGCTAATAATAGAGAAAAGAATGAGAAGCAAAGGGAAAAAAAAGGAAAGGAGTCACCTTGCTAGCTGCTTCAAACGAATCCAACAGGGCTCAAAATTCAAACAGTGTGGCTCCCACAAAAATTCTTCAACAACTTCCCCAAAATTTTGGCAACACTTCCACCCCTTTTCTGAAAATTTTTGGCCAGCCCTAATCCTTCCCCAAAGAGAGGCTTATCTAACCAAGAAAGGAGATGAAAGCTTCCCTATACATACCTGTGGTGAACCAAACACAAGGAAACATCATCCAAATCATAGCAAGGGGCGATGGAGCAGGCGATAAGATCACGATAAGGGATGGCGCTTGTGTGCGACTCGAGGAGGAGGCCGCAGGAGATAAGGGATTGGGCGTAGGTGTGCCACTCAATAAATCACGACTGAAAGGGAGCTTCGAGTGAGGGTTCGTGAATGGGAGGGAGGGAGGCTGGGTTGCTTTCGCGAATAAGAGAGGAAGGGGTGGACGCGTGTAAGCGAAAGATTTAGGTTTTAGGGATTTATGTGAAAAAAAAAAAAAAAAAATTTATTTTCTAATATTTAATATTTAAAACTCTCCAATTCATGTGTGCAAGGAACCACATCAAAATGGGTGTCTTCCCTAGGTGATTTTGACGCTTCGAACGCAACGACATAGTCCATTTCATCATCTGAGGTCGTTCAAACAACCTCATCGACGATCGGATCAAAAATGCGTCAAATTCATTTTCAGTCAAAATTTCATTTGAGCTCAATTGATTGATCAAGTTGGTGTATATGTTTGTCATGAGAGGTTTACAAAAGATTTGGAGTAATTTTGAATTGATTTGATGGGTCAATTTGAAGGATTTTTAATATTTGATCAATTTGCGGATTTTGGGTTAGGCTACCCAATTGAGAGTTCAAAATTGTCTAGGAGAATGTCACGAAGAGTTCCCAACATTAATTGGTTTCCATTTTTGGGTTTTGTGCATTTAATCTGGTGGAATTTGGGCACATGGCTAAATTGGAGAAAATTTGGGAATTTAGGAATTTTGGATTTGGTTTGAAATTAGACTCAAATGTGGGTTAATTAGACTTGGATTTGGCTTGAATTGAGTTTGATTATGCTGAATTTGAGTTTATAACTGAAGTTGGGGGAAAGTGGGATCAAATTGAGTTCAAATGAAGAGTTTAAAATTGTTTTGGGGACAAAAAGTTGAGTTGGGTATTTTGGTGAAATTGAGGTGCCAACCACCCGATTTGAGCTATGGGCCAATGGAATCTCCATTTGGGTCCTCTATGTATTGGTCTTGGCTAGACCCTAACCTAAGGCTAGTGAGTTTAGGAGACCATCTACATGAGTGACTCAAAAGATCAAGAGATCAAAGTTAACAAGTTGGATTCAGGGTTGTGAGTGAATGGAGTGAAAGTGGGTGACAGTGAGTGTCAGTGGGTGTAAGTGAGTGAACTAGCTCCAGACCAACATCCAGGTCCACCATAAGGTCAAGAAGTCCTATTGGGACTCTCCCTTGAGCTCCCTTATATTGACCCCACCTACTAAGTGTTATAGATTATGACAAATATGTGGAACTTCAAGTTGAACACAAAAGAGTTTAGAATTTCTATTTGTGATGATTCCTTTTCTAGTCCTCTAGGAATAGTCAACAGGAAAGTCCTATGGCTAGACCATAGGCTACTAAAGAGGAGAAAATTAGACCTCAACCAAAAGTGAGGTCAACAATACCTTCACTCAGAAATATATATATATATATATATATTGATTGCAGTGGATTATGTTTCAAAATGGATTGAAGCAATAGCTTTAACTTGATGCGATGCTCGGAGTGTTTCAATATTTTTAATTAAAAAATATTTTTACAAGATATGGAATGCATAGTGTAATCATTACCGATGAAGGATCTCATTTTAGAAATACAACAATTGCAAGATTGTTAGAAAAATATAATATAATGCATAAAATTGCAACTGCTTATCATCCCCAGATAAGTGGTTTAGCAGAAGTATCCAATCATGAAATTAAGAGAATTTTGAAAAAAAAGTTTAAATCCTAATAAAATGGATTGATCTATTAGATTATATACTGTATTATGACATATAGGAAAACTTATAAGACACTTATAGGTATGTTCCCTTGTAGATTAATTTTTTTAGAAGACTTGTCACTTGCCTGTAGAATTGGAGCATAAAGCTTATTAGGCTATTACGGAATTCAATTTCAATTTTAAAGACATTGGTGAGAAAGATTATTGCAATTGAATGAGCTTCAAAAAATTATGAATGAACCCTACGATAATGCTAGGATTTACAAGGAATGAATAAAAGATTGGCATAATTGGAAGATAATAAAAAAGGAATTTGAACCTGGATAGAAGGTTTTATTACACAATACAAGATTGAAATTATTTCTTAGAAAACTGAAGTCTAGGTGGAAAGGGTCATTCAAAGTTGTAAAAGTCTATCCTTAGAGAGCTGTTAATATTAAAGATTCTAAGACTTGAAGAATATTTAAAGTAAATGGGCACAGATTGAAACCATATTTTGATGGTCAAAGACCAGTTTTTAAAAAAACTATAATGTTCGGTCACCAAAAAAAGACTGGGAATCACAGGCTAACGATAATAAACCAAGCTTTTTGTGGGAGGCATCCCAAACTTATTATTATTTATTTTGCTTTTTGAGTCTTTGTTCAGAATATTTTACATATACTTATATTTGTGTTTCCATAGAGTTCGTGTATTTAAGAAAACAATTTAAAAATATCGTTATTTACCTATTTTTATGGAAGAATTGAGAAATTTTTATCGAAATCAAAAATGCAAATTTTTGGAACTAGCGCATGATGCGCTGAATTCCAGGGAGCCGATGCATGATGCGCCGCGATGACGAAAATGACTTAAAACATTTTAAAAAACGGTTTTTGGCGGTTTGTTCTCCTTATAACTCCCAAAAACTCATTCCAAAGTTCAATTTAAAAGGGAAAACGAAGGAGGAGTCACTAGATTTGAACTCCAATGGCATCCCACTCTAATAATTTCATTAGATTTGGAATTTTTAACTGGAGAAAGTTCATCAGTTTTGATGCGCAAAAGTTGCATGGTTGTGTTCTAGTAGAGAAGAGGCTAATCAAAGAAAAAGGGTTTGTGAATCGAGGATTAAATACATTGAATACTCGAGTTAAAGAGAGCATTGCGCAGAGATGTTGAGAAGTGTTTTATTACACTACTGTCGTCGTAGTCGTCTCTATGGTGAAAGAGTTTTATGCAATTCTACATGGAATCAACCAAGGAATTTTCTATGTGCGAGGTAGGTTTGCGCAATTCACTCCTTCAAGAATAAATGAGATGTTTATGATTGAAAATGTGTTTATCTTCCATTACACAAATTTTACCCCTACGAAAAATAATATGAATGAACTCAATCGGTACCTTACAGATGAAGATGTGAATTTGGAGGCCAGAGAGGATGGAAATGTACGTTTTTTTTCATCATTGTTAAATCCTGCTTCTAAGGCATGACTCTTCTTTATTGCATCAAAATTACTACCTACTATGGAAATCAGTAAGGTAACTAAGGAGAGTGTTATTTAAATTATTGTATTCAAACCAGAAAACCTATTGATATTGAAGCAATCATTGTGAAATTAGTTTTGGGTTTGATTGTGAATGGGTCTGCAACCGGACTTGGACATCCATCCACTATTTTCCTACTATGCAGTCATTCACAAGTACCTTATGAGAGTTGGGAAAAAGTGTTGGAAGCTGATGGATCTAGAAGTCTATTGCAACTGTATTGGAATGAGAGATGCAAATGATACAAATGTACTGATGGATCAGGAATCTTAAAATTCATCACTTATTCAGCCTTAATTCAGTTCTAATGCACTTTTGAAAATGATTAAGAAGATAGAAAAAGAGGTGCAGAATCTTATGCATGCAATTGGAAATATTTATGAAATGTTGGATCACTTGGATTGGAGACTTAAAGAACAATTTGAGCATACTGGTCATATTGAAGATGGTTTGGTACGTATGTTCAAGAAACAAGCTTGGATTGGAGAGGATTCAACCGATGAGTTTCCTTATCTACCCTTCTACAACTGTATGTGCACTACCAATCTATGGGAGATATCCAGGAGGATGACCGTGAAGAAGATGTTTGAACTTAATCCATGCACATAATGTTTTATTTAGTACTGCTTGTTTTAGTGGTTTGTTGTGTTGCATTGCATTACTTTTATTGTTGAACTATATCAATGTTTTTGTTTGGATTTGTTATGTTTAGATTTCAGTTTTAGGATGTTTTGTTTTGCTTTAAACACTCAATTAGATGTTTGTTGGCTTGATAAATGTTAGTTTGTAATAGCATAGATTTTATATCTATATAAGTGAGTTATGTGTTCTTTGTGAAAGATGGATGTTAGAGTAATGTTTAATTATGCTTATAAGTGTTCATTTAAGTTAATTATATGTAGACATAAAGTGGTACGGAGCAAGTTTTCACAGAAAATGAAATCTGGAAAAGTTAAGGCGTTGGCGCAAGATGTGTCGGTTTACAAAGAGTTGGCGCATGATGCACAGATTAGAGAGTTGGCGCGTGATGCACCAGATTGGTGCATGATGCACCAAATTCCCAAAAACGCCATATTGCCTAAAAAATCACAAAAATGCACATTAAAGCTCATTATTTCTGCTTGAGTCATCTCCTACCTCTAAGCATTGACCTAGGGCTTCACATTGAGCACAATAGAGAATTTTTTCGGAGGCTAAAAATCATAGATTTCAACTTCTCTTGGTAAGGGCCACATTAACTTAGAAATTTTTTATTTTCACCATGTTTTTTTTCTACATTATGGAAAATCCAAAATTTGGGATTTTTTATGAAAAAGCTTGAAGAAAACACATGGTGAAAAGTTTCTTACCAAATAATCTTACTTGGGAGTTAGATTTTTTATTTTGTAATTTATTTGAATTTTTGTAGAATTTAAAATGGCTCCATGAGTGAAGAGAGGAAGGACAGATGATTTTGATGCCTGAAGATTTGTTAATTTGAAGGCCCAACACAGTTATAAAACTGAAATTGAATCGAGAAGATTGATCCAGGAAAGGGCATTTGCTAACCCAGGTGGCAAGATCGAGAGGTCGATTCTTGCCAAAAATTGGGAAAAATTTTGCTACTTCAATGCAGTAGTGATTGTACCAATGATTTGGGAGTTTTATGTCAACTTGAGATTTACTGATGACGATCACATTCTCATGAGAGGTAAGTGACGCGCCTAAAAATTACCTACTTTTTCATATATATTTTATGCTCAATTTTAACGATTATTTATGATATTACACTTTAAAAGAAGGTGTTTTGCAAGTTTTTGATTTCAAATACAAGAAGTAGAATTTTGGAGAAAATGAAGCAAA
>NEWO01000139.1:78557-119226 GCA_003013225.1 Phalaenopsis aphrodite
TTATCAACCAATCTGGTAACGAATGATGAGGGCATTTCCTAAGAAGATCTTTAAATCTCTCCCAAGCTTCATATATTGACCCTCCATCAATCTGATAGAACGATGTTATGTCATTTCTAAGTTTAACAGTTTTGGATGGAGGGAAATATTTGGATAGAAATTTCTGTGAAAGTTCTCCCCAAGTTCTAATAGATCCTGGTGCTAATGCATTTAACCACATCTTAGCCTTATCCCTAATTGAAAAAGGAAAAAGTCTAAGTCTAATTACATCATTTGAAACTTATCATATTTAAAGGTAGCACACAGTTCTAAAAAACTAGTGAGGTGTAAATTAGGATCTTCATTTGGTGTACATTCGAATTGATTGTTTTGTACCATTTGGATAATAACAGGTTTAAGCTCAAATAAATTAGCAGCTACATCAGAATTTTGGATAGATAAGTGAATTTCATCTGCTGTAGGATTTGCATAATCTCGTAGGGGTCTAAGTTGGTGTTCATTTTCTATTCCTTGATCGTTCATGTTGTTTTCCATTGTATCAGACTTTCTAGGTTCTCTTCTCAGTCTTCTAATTTTTCTAACAGTGAATTCTAATTCCGAATCGTAGGGTAAAAGATTTTCAGGTCCAAATTTACGCATACGATTTGAAATCAATGCACAATAAATAGTTAACTAAATATGAAAATAAGTTGCAATTCAAGTAAAAATTTTCTAAATAATTCTAATTTGTCCGTTACTCTAATTATGATTCTTGTTTACTCCCCGACAACGACGCCAAAAACTTGACAACGACTTTATATATGCTTAAAAATACAAGTATTTAATATTGCTGCTAAAAGATTTAATTCCTCAGCAACGGTACCAAAAACTTAATAACAGTTATAGATTCGATAAAGATGTATATATAAAATATTCAATAATAGTAAAGTCACACTTATCAATGCAAGTATACGTATCGCTCAAGCAATATAGGGTTCTAATGGAGTCCTAGATATTGATCCCATATGGAGTAATATTAAAAGCTACGAACGAAGATTTTAGAAAAGCAATACTCAATCGCAATAATGGAATTCAAATTGCTTATATGTCACTAATAGGCAATTGAAATAAATATGTAATTTTAATAACTCTTAAATAACTAATTATACTAATAAAGTTTTTAATGTGATATTCAATATATAAGAAAGCATCTTTCTCCTTGTCAAGAAATTATAGTGAATGAATAGAGTGAATCAATTCAAATTGTATTGTGCCAAATAGGAGCATACCTATTCTTTACCCTTTGGTCCAGGCATAAAGAATATTGACTAATCATATGCTTGTTTACTGAATCTGTGGCTAGGTTGGGAGGATACCGGCTCTCACTTCAGAGCTCCCACGTTCCCATAGCCTGAGGGCTAACATCTACACTTCAACACCCCAACGATAGGACCAAATTGGGGATTTTAGTATGTTACTCTAAAATCTCCAATTCTAAGGCAAATATTTTTATTTCCCTATTTATTTGCACCCAACATTTAAGGGCTTTGACCTCTCTGAATCTTGGATATAATCTTCACTTTAATTGTAAAACTCAACATATTTTAACAAATTAATTGGCCAGATTGAAAGTAAATTAGGATTGAAGTGAAAAGATCATCACAATTTCTTTAACATTTTTATGGCTCAACTAATTCAAATAACCATTTCACAAATCTCTAGACAAGGAGAAAGACAAAGAAAACTACTCAAAACTCATGGGGAAGTCACAAAAAAACTCAGAATTCATATATAAAAGCAAAGTCATACAAACTACAACAAGTAAATAACACTTATCTCTAATTCCTCCCCAAGCAAACTCCTCGAAGTTCCTCTGAATCTCTTCCTCTCTTTACAACACACAGAATTTTCTTCGAAGTGGAAAGGAAGAAGAAATCTCTCATTTTCTCTCCACTCTTACAATCTCTCAAAGAATTCATCACAAATTAGACTCTCTAGTAAGCTCTCTATACACTAATGAAACCTCTCTAACCTCCAGGACCTCGAACTCTTCTTTGGTCCCCCTTAATTTTCGGCCAAAATCTTCTTTTAGAGTTGTGAATGAGTTTTCCCAAGAGTTACCTAAGCACCCCTCCAAAATTCATCATCATCCAATGCATTGTTGGACATAACCATTGATCTCACCATCGGTGGCCTCGAGGGCGTCGTCGACAGACCTTCTAAGTGAATTAAATCTGGAGTCTTGAGAAAAGTTCGTTGTCGGCGCCGTTGGGCTTTTCGTCGGCGCCCTAGTTCAAATCTTCACATTTTGGTAATTTTCGCTCCAAATTCACTCCTTTTTGCATCTTTTTGCTCCAATGACCATAATTCTTCATTCCTGCAACAAAACATCAAAAATATCTTTCTTTAAAGTTCAATATCATCAAAAACAGTGTAAAATAGGTATGAAAATCTCAACATATTTTCCTTTGGTCAGCCACTATTTTCAAACAAGAAGAAAGAGTAAGAAAAACTACTCACAAAATATGAAGAAAACACAAAGGAAAAATTCATTACATCAAAGCAAATCCATTAGATAACAGTTTACAAAATCAAAAGATAATGAAGAACATAACACTTAGCTTTTTCCCCTTGAAAGGAAGATGAAAATCTCTCCCAAAAAGTCTCCCAATGACCCATGTAATGCTAGTACAATTCCTTACAAATTTTCACAAAATCCCCTCTCCAATCTCTCTAAAAAAGGAAGAAATCTACATTTTTACTCCTACTCTAAGATCTATAAACACTCCTCTTGATTTTTCCCTCACATATATGCCTACCTTCATCCGTGAGAGGCGCCAGCCCCTTTATTTTTAAAGAGACAAAAAATTCCTCCCTTTTCCTAAGAGAGACATCTTTTCATTCTAACAGACAACTCTCTTCATCCAAGATGCATATCTCTTTATTCAAGAGTCTTTCCTAAGTGTCTAAATTCATTGAACCACTTCATGAGATGTTTGATTCACTTAGAGCCTTTTAAAACATCTTAAAATAGATAAAACCCGCTAAAAATCCATCAAAACCCATCTCTAGCACCTCTGGCGCCAGTTCTTTGGATTTGGGCACTTCTGGTACCTTTGGTACCACCCTGCAATAGCTTCACCATTTCAGCTTTGTTTTGCCCCATTTCAATTGCATTTTGCTCCTCACAGATATACCTACAATATAAACATCAAGACATCCTTTTTTTAAAGTTTAATTTCATTCAAAGAAGATTAAGCATTGAAAGAAATATCAAAATGGGTCAGGTCAAAATTTTCTTTCTTGTTCATTTTTACTCCAAATTGAACCATTTTTTCTTCATTTTCTCCAAAAGTCCATTTCTTATACCTGAAGAAAAAAATATACAAACTACCTTCCCTTAAAGTGTAATATCATTAGAAATTTGCATAAAATGAGCATGAAATGTACCCTAAAAATTAGGAATTTTTAGGTCCATCAGCTCCCAAGGTTAAGCTAAACTCAGCCTCCTCCATTTGAACTAAAAGTCCTATATCAACTCCTTGAAAGATTCTTGAAGAATTTTAAAGAAGGTATTATCTACCCTCTTTTCTCATCCCTAAGGATCATCATCACAAGCCTGCAATTTTGCTTGCCTTGGAAATCAAATCAGAGCTAAAAACAGTTATTTTGCGACCTAGAAAGGGACCGATGTCTAGGCGTTGCGACCCTAGTGCCATGGCTCCTAGTCAGGCATCATGACACTAAGCTCTTGGCGCCTAGGAACCTACTATGGCACCTATGTGGCACTTAGATGACGTCAATTTATCTAGCTCTCAGAATAATGCCATTTTTTTCTCATATGGGATCCTAGGCACTCGGTACTGGAGCTTAGGCGCACAGTATGACACCCAATAAAGCATTTTTGGCGCTTAGGCTCTCATGGTTTGCGCCTATGCATAGTGTTTGCAACAATTTTTGATGTCACGAGTGTAGAGTGTCCACCTGCATGACTCGGGATAGCTTACGGCCTGTCTACAGCCATCTGATAGTTCAGACACCTATCCAGGATCTTTTAACGCATGCTGAGGGGCACGTTGCCAAGGTCATCCTGCTAGAATTTGACTTTTGCCTAAGCAAAGCCCAGTTGGCATTTTCGCTCGTCGAATGACTTCAATTGGATCGACGAATTTCATGTGTTGCATCATACGCGAAATTGGCTCAAATTGGCTCGATCGTCAAAAAAAGTGGTCCAAAAGACCCCGAACAATGAAATGGATCAAGCTAGTACGTCCAGAACGTCAATTTTATCTAAGGGGGATGTTCATTTCACCACAATAACGCGTTCGGTAAAAAATACATGAGAGCTTTAAATACTATTATTATTATTAATAATATTATAATATAATAAAAAATCATAAAACATTTAAAAAAACTCACACTCGCTCCTCCCTCTCTGAAAATCGCAATACCCAACCGCCATAGTCCTATTTGCAAGACCTCGCTTCTTTCGCCAAACTCGCCGTCAGATCTCTCTCCACGCCTGCGTCCCGTGCCGCCGGACCTCCTTCCTCGAAATAGATCTCACCGGCCAGCTGGACATCAGAGCTTCTGTATCTCGGCCAGCCACAAGTCGAGACCTCCTACCCCAGCTGGCCCACATCACCGACGTATTTCTCAATCGAGGAGGTCTTTGATCTCATTCAGAAGGCTCTTGCCGCCGGGCTCCGTCCTCTACAGCCGACGACTGCCTTCTTTTGAGTGCTTCATCCTTTCGGTCGGCCACTTTCTGGTTTCTCTCCCTCGCTGGTCATACCTAGTCGTCTTACCTCTTTGCTAGTGTCGATTTTGTGATGAAGCAACCCCGTTGCAGCACATAACACCAAATTTTGCATTTTTCTCCTTGTGATTTCTGTTTCGATTGTGCTCTACCGGTGTACTGCCTCTGCCAACTTGCCATCTCCCATTTTTGGGGGTCAGACACTTCACCGGAACACCTCGACGTTACCGGACACCGAGCGGCTTCACTGTTCGAGGTGTGAGGGTCTTCCACCTCGCGGGAAAGGCCTCCACAGACACGTTTTCTAGCTGGCATCCTTGTGGGTTCCCCCTCTTTCTTTAGCATCGAGCAACACTTCCTGAAGGTACATATCAGTCGTATTTTCATATGTCAAAATCATTTATTTTCAAGTATTTTGCATACCTCACTAACTTCTGCCTCATTGGGACTTTTTGTTATCTTGTGCACGTTCTATGAGATACACTGGAGCACGGACCAGACGTCGATGGCTTGGAGCAAGCAAAGAAAATGCATCTGCAACCATCATGGTGGTGAGATTCCCTACCTACTAGCCAACCTTAAGAATAGTGGAGTTTAAGCGTGTGGGTTCGATCGCCCACACGGGGTGCATGTGCCAGCGTGGGTCGGCTCGACGACGTGCCTGCGTGATGGATCATTGGTTTTCCTAGAGCCAGCTGATTTGACTTTTTTGTTGCGATAGATTGTGTAAAATTTAATTAAATATAATCAATTATTATTCAGATTCTATGCAAGTATACGTATCATTATCAAGTAATCATGAACTTTCTATTTAAGTCCCAAGTATCGATCCTACAAGGAAGGTTTAAATTGGAAATGACAAATTTGCTAGGAAATTCACAGAAAGACAATTGAAATCACTGTCACTAATTTCAATTGTTGAGATGTAATCAAAAGTAAATTTATAAACTATTATCAAATCAAATATGCAAAGTTTAAAATAATAAATAATAATCTATTAACTATGTTTACGTAATAGAGATTCTTATGTGAAAAAGCATCCTTCCCACTACAATGAGGCTATGGTAAAATTAGATGATATAAATGTTCATAATATGTATTGTGCCAAATAGGAGCAATTTTAATTCTCTACCCTGATACAGTGCATAGAAAATCATTGGCTAATCTGAGTGTTTAGTCCCTAAATCTGTGGCTAGGCTAGGAGGATATCGGCTCCCACTCCAAATCTCTCACTTCCCTTCACCTGAAGGCTAGCTCTCGCTTCAGTTTTTAAACACTAAGACTAAATTGAAGATTTTTGTCTGTCACCCTAAAGATTCTCCCATTCTACACCCAATAAAGAATATTTCTCTATTTATTTGCACTTAATTCCACAAATGATGTTCTCTTTTATGGAATCAAATGTGATCCTTACTCTGTTGTAGAACTCATACTCCATTTCCCAGATCATATGTTTCACAACACATTTTAACAATTCAATTGGCCAGATGAAAAAGTAAATTAAGTTTAGAGTTGAAAAATCATCACAATTTATTTTACAATTTAATACTAGCACATTCATATTATCTCTTCATTTCACTATATCTCAGAGTAGGGAGAAAGATAGAGGGAACTACTAAGACTTCATGAGAAAGAAATAACAAAACACAAATTTTATATATAAAAGAAAGTTCATACAACACTAATAAACAAACAATACTTATCTGAAAACTCTTTCTCAAAGCAAATCCTTTGTAGCCTTTCCTTAGAAATGCAGGAAGAAGATATCTCTCACTTTTCTCCTTCTCCAATACTATTATAGAAAGTTTCACAATAAATCTCATCACAAAAACTCTAAACTAAGAAAATAAAATCATTAATTGACTCCATTATGGAAGTGGAATGGAATGATGTGGTGCGAAAAATGAAAGTAGAGAAGTAACAAATGTAGAGGAGCAAAAAAAATGTAGAGGAGCCCATTTTCTGATGAATTTCAGCCCCAAATAGAGCCCAAGGTCAGTTCTCCAAGAGACGCCTCCAAAAACTTTTCAAAAAGTCATCTAAATACATCGAACCTTCTAGAAATAGAGTATGCACTGCCTTTAGCACCGTCGGCACTGGTCTGATACTGTTAGCGCTGAGTAAAAAATTTCTATGTTAATTTGTTATGCACCGTCGGCACTGCCGGCACTGAGCATTTCTTCAAAAACATCATGTTGACTCCAAATTTCATCCTTTTTGCTTTATTTTTTCTTTAAGCCCTAAAAATCAACAACCTGCAGGAAAAGATCAAAATATCCTCCATTAAAGTGTAATATCATAAAAAATAGGTATAAAATATAGGTTTAAAAATGCATATATTTTTCGTGTATCACCAGCCTTTAGGTTAGGACTTCCTGTGTGTGGCCAAACACCCCATGTAGAGCCGAGTGTCTCCCCTCTTCTTGTGAGCCTTAGCACAATTCCCAATGGGTCGGAGTCCATCACTCCCCTTGCTTTGGATTCTCCAGCTTTACTTGGAAAAGTTGGGAGGTCGGACCTGACAAAGCAGGAGAAGCTTTGTAGTTGACTCGCTTTGCAAAGTCTAGAAGAGTTTGCAAAATAAGAACAACTTTGTAGCTATCCTATTTCGCGACGTCGTGGAGAGTTTCCCCCTCAGAGATTAGGGGAGAAACTCCCCACATTTTCTCACCAGAGCAAGAGGAGGCGGTGCTGCACATCCAAGGATTTAAAACTTAGGTTTCCCAAGTGAGGTCATTAGTACGAGCGTGACTCGCTATCATATGTGGTCATTTACACTTCATTGTTTGCATGAGCATCTGTTGCATGTTACATATTGTATGTCATATATTGCACCTTGCACCTTGCATTGCACGTTGCACTTGCACTTGCACCTTGTATTTTTCATTTGCACTTGCACCGACACCACTTATGCTTCAATCGGTCATCTCAGACCGGTCGACACTACTGTGCCTCAACCGATCATCCTGGACCGGTCTACACCACTTGTACCTCGATCGGTCATCACGAACCAGTTGACTGATCACTTTGGTTCGACAGGCCACCACAGCCCGGTCAACTGACCACTTGCACCACTACATGTTTTGTGTGTACATATGCATGATTTTTTGCATGTTCACCTACCTTTTTGCATATCTGGGTCACTGCCTCCACAGTACACCCATCTCTTTGAGCCACTACCGCCACAACATGTATGTCTCCTCCGGTCACCGCCGCCTCGACACATCTTCGGGTTGCTGCCACCACGACATGCCCATCACTTTTGGTCAGTGCCGCCTCGGCACACCTTTCTTTTGGTCGCTGCCCCCATGACACGCTCATCCTTTGGGTCACTACCGCTACGGTACACACATTTATTTGGGTCACTATCTCCACGATATGCTCATCTTTTCCTGAGTCACTGCGCCACGGTACACTCATCATTTATATCACATGACTGTCTACATTTGCATTTACATGTTTGCATGGGTAGCAAGCCAGAATCTTTAGGAGAGTGACCCTGTGTTGGTCGTGATTCCTTAACGAGCATTGCTTGCTAGGTTGATCTTGGTGAACAATGCCAGTTAAGTCATCGGGATTGACATGAGTATGAATGTGCTAAAGATCAAATAGGCCTAACTCGTGTCACCACTCTTTGTGAAACCCTTTAGATCTTTCAGATCTTTAGGATGGGGTCGGCACAACAACCCCGTCAAAGTCATACTATACCCAGACTTACCCCGTACTTAGATACTAGGTTAACACACTTTTCGTTAGATGGTGTGTTAGGCTAGGATTTAGGGTGCTTAATGGTCTTTTTGATGCCTTGCTATTGTTCTCTGTTGTATTGATTGTCATAGCCAGGTATCTTTCTTTTACATTTTTCTTATGGTGTGACTACTGCATGCTGCATATGTATGGTACTGTGTTAGAGCATTCTTCTGTAAAGAGGCATGCCTATTTATATGCACACACACATGTACCGCTATGGGGGGAGCAAGTAATGATTTCTAACCCTTTTGCTTGCAGGTGCTATTAGTTCCCCCACTTTTAAGGCATGGCTCATGATACGTTATTTTCATGTGGGCTTTCTTGTCGACACTTGTTTTCATGCACGATTGAGTCTTTTTCTTTTCTCTATATACTTTTAGAGTCCAGGAGAGTTTTTAGCAGAAATAAGATACGTGCATGGGTTCCAAGGCATTTAGCGCGGGAACCATGTGGAGGGGATCAGAAGTAGATGATCATGCCCCATATCTTAATTATGCATTTTATATTGAACTATAGAATTAGAATCGGGCATGTATATGCGAAGTCCGGCCGCCCTTTTTCTTTTCTGGGATATGTTGCCGACCCAGCGCCACCGACCTGTTTATTATTTTAATTTGGCTTGTTTTACTTTTTGCATCATGTTGCATGCTTACACTTGCATGCATTTTTCTTATTTCTTTCTGTGGTTTATCTGGCATTTCACGCTGAAACATACATTTATTAGAACTTAGAATCCTAATTTTTCTACTTAAAAATCCTAAATAAAATATTCAAGATAATTAAAAATTAGGATTAAAATATTCAGGATTTAAAAAATTGCAATTTTACTTTCCTACTTATTTTAATAGGGCCTCCACAATACTTAAGGACCGCTCTAGATAACTGCGTCATATTTGCATGTCCTGAGGAGGAGTCCCCTTGCTCCTCCAACCTGACTGGCCCAGCATGCCTCTTTATATGTGGTTATTTAGTACACCTAGGGTGTTAGAAAGCTCCTCGACCTAGACGGGGTATAGATCATTTTGTCGGGAGCATTTCTAGCTTTGTAGCTAAACCTCCACTTTTTCTTCTATCTTGAGGCATCTTTGCCACTTTGGCAGGTATAATCCCCACCTCTTGGAGCTCCAACTTTTAGTCATAAGATAGATTTTGTTTCCTCTGACATTAGGGATATTGAGGTTCTCGTGGATGACACAATTTATGGATTACTGACTGGGGATCTCAATACGTGTTGGGTAGACTACCTTCACGACCAAGTAGACTTAGGGTCCTAGTAGCTGTGTATGACAGTTTTGTGGTATCCTGACCCACTTAACTTTACCATTTAGAATCACTCTACCTTCCTCTTGTTGAGCCCCTTTGAGCCATGTCGCTCCTTGACTTTCTTGATATCATTTTAACGATCCGATGTTAATGAGCTGCCGCCCATTTGGGATACGAAGATTTGTCCTCTGCCCTTATGGCCCAGATGTGCTTTGACGTGTTGGGATATGCCCATTAATATGATTTAGGTTATTTTGTGGGCCCTACATGTCGATGAGTCATTACCATTCGGAATGTGACAGACTTACTCTCTGCACGATGGCTTAGTGCGAACTTTGAAGCATCGGGATTGTTTCCACATAGAATAACCTTTCTTTAAGTATCTATTACCCCGGGTTCATGATAATCCAAGCGAAGCTCCTTTTATCAAGAGTATTCTTGGGTACCCCTAAAGATGTAATTAACCAAGTGGGATACATCCCCTTGGGAGTGCTCTTGACCCCAAAACAGATACCTACACCTAACTCTCTGGTTTTGGGTAGTTTACGCAGGCTTTCTTTCATGAATATTGGTTTAAGGAACTTTCGCCCAATCTTATTTGGGTGAAAATTCTTAACATATCCTTACGAGGTTTGCCGCACATAGGCTCTCCATATTTTGTGTTTTCTCTTGTTTGTTGCTTTATCGTATGTCCCTCCTTTTCGGTTCCTCCCTTCTTGTGGTCATTCATATGACTTGGAAAAGAGATTTATTCGAATGTGAGAAGCATACAACAATCGACAGGCTGGCAACTTCTAAAATAAAAGAAAAAAACAAACAAAAATAGAATCACGACTCCACTGGGGATGAGTCTCTCTCTCCATACTTGGAGTTTTGTTGGGTGACTTGCGGTCCTAGCATATTTGTAAGAATGGCGACTCCGCTGGGGATGAGTCTCTTTCTTCATGCTTGGAGTTTCCCTTATGGGGTTATAGCCTCTCTCTATTCGAGGAGTTTTGCTCATATTATCGTGACCTGGTTCTTATCCTTTGAGTGAGAATTGAGCCTTCTATGAGGTCTTGGTTTTCAATCCATGTGTCAGTTGCTAGAGGTAGCAACTCGATGCATTCATTTTCTTCTCTCGCGTTTGATAATTTGGTCGTTGCATTATCGCATGCATCGATGTCATTGTACCTTATGATTTGTTTTCTTAACCTTTCCTTATTTTTGATCGTTTTCCCTTTTTGCTCCACGACACAGAAGAGCAAGAAGATGGATACGATCTCTACCATGGGGGGTAACCCTTTCACTTCTCCCAGAGCATTTTCTTGCTTTTGAAGGTGTCATAATTTTCAATTCCTTTGAGCTCTTTTGTGGGATTACCTTACGTGATCCTACACCCTCTGAGGCATTCGCTTTGTGCCCTCCCCTTATAAGGGGAAATGTGCATATTGAGTGGTTTCTACGCCCTCTGAAGTGCTCTGTGCCCTCCCCCTTAAAAGGGGAGACATGCATATTGAGTTTTTTCTACGCCTTCTGAGGCGTTTGCTCTATTCTCTCCCCCTTAAAAAGGGAGACGTGCATATTGAGTTGTTCCTACCCCCTCTGTGGCATGTGTTTTGTGCTCTCCTTAAATGGGGAGTCATGCTTGTTGAGTTGTTTTTGCTGAAGTAGCTCGCGCGCACCCGCTTCTCTTGTAAAAAGAGACTGATGCTTTATAGTGACACACCGTAGCACATGAAGGTCTTTTCTAGACCCATACCTCTGTGTTATCATGGATCTCTCTCCCATATGCAGGTGACTCTTTTGCTAGCATTAGGTCTACCACTATGGTCACCAGTGTGACTTTTGTCCCGTCTCTCTTTCTGTTCTAGTTCCCATGAGGATCCACCTGTCCTATGATTAGGCAGGAAGGCCAGTAGAACCAGAAATAGATTATTGTGAATTTAGCAGCATATTCTGCTTCAGGTTTCTATACATGTTTCGATTCTTGTTTAGGAGGTGCCTTCGGCCCCCGAATTGTGAGTCGTTTTGCTACTGTCTCTGGTTGTGTGGACCACGTCCTTATTTGATGTTTGTTATATGTCCTCCTTTGAAAAGGAGGAGTTGTGCATGTGACACTCTTTTCATGATAGTAGGTCGTATCAATACTACATTTCCCTCGAGGAAGAGATTAGTATTATATGGTGACGCCCTATGACATACTTTAATGTTTTCTAGCCTCTCTTGTACTCCTTTCGTATTTTGAGGATTTTCATCTTTGCGGATGTTGCATTATTTAAGAGTACTAAAGTTAGCTTTTATAGTACCGTCCTCTGGCGGTGTGGACCGGGTCCCTGCTACAACGTGTTTCGGTTCGGGTCTGGGATGATGTTAAATCCTGTTGGTTGAGAATCACCTTTTTGTCCTTCGGTGGTATGGATCAGGTCCCCGCCATGGTACATTTTGGCTCCGACCTGGGATGACGTTGAGATCCCATTGGCTGAGAATTGTTTCTATCCTTTGTTGTGCTGTGTGAGCTATACTTCCGCTAGGATTGCTATGAGGTTCTTTCCTCCGCGTGATGTAGGTCATTCTCACCTTACAGTCCATACTATTGCTACTACCACGAGTTCTCTGACTTAGAAGATCATAGGAGTAGCCTCCTCTTTAAGAGGAAATGTTTTCGCTGGTTTGAAGATCGTCCTAGCCCACATCGTTCTAGGTTTCTCTAAGGTCTCGCCTGTCCCAACATTGGGCAAGGGCGTCAAGAGGAATAGGAACAGACCGATGCAATTATGGCAGATGACTCAACCATAGGTCTCTATACCTGTTGGGATTCCACTTTTCCCCTCTACGAGGACTGAGTCCTCTTTCTTGAAAGAAGTTCCCTACATGGATCCTTCAAACGTTCCAGTAAACTTCATTATTCCTCTTATCCTATAAACCCTCATAGTAGGAGACGGGAGTTCGCTTGTCGATCCATTATGAGGCCAGGATATTTTTTATCTATTGTGCAAGCCACAAGACCCGCCAAGGTGTTGCATGGAACCCTTGGTGAGGTACTTAAAGCCACTATACCCGATGTTGCGACATGTATCATTATGATCCTGTTGGAGTGGCTTTGCCCACTCTTTCCATGAGTCATAAGGAAAATATTATGGCTTCATCTTCATCATGCTAGATGAATTTTGTCCTACTTTGATAAAGGAAGATTCAGGGTGCATCCTCGTTGACTCTCACCTTATTTGATGACATAGTGGGATAGGCAAATTCTTGTCAACAAGTCTGTTCAAATCCCGACACTGCATGTAGAATGACTTTTTACATTTGATAGTGAGGGGTTTACTTGTCTTTGCTTTGAATAGTGATTTTTCCTACCTCTTTTCACCTATTAAGCAAGGCTATTATGGATGTTCCATACTCCAATTGGGCGACACCCCCAAAAACCTCTTGTTGATGACATGTTGTATCGATTAGACCATCTTGCTAGTCTTAATCGATCCATGTTTTAGCAGGGATACACATTTCTCAGGCTATTTGAGAGTGCCTCATTCAATTTGAGCTGGTTTTTCCTTTAGTTAGGCTCTTGATGAGTGCATTTCATTGCTAAGACCACTTTTGTTTAGCATTTTTTGTAGTTAGTTACTTTGAACCTGACTAGGATTTGGTACCTCACCTATCCAGAATGTTATTGATTTTTTAGTCTATTCCTCGTGAAAGAGCATCATTTTGAGATTGATCTACCTCTCCCATGTCCAACCTTATGGATATGCTTTGTTTGATTGGGTTGATTTTTATCACATTTTCAATAGTCATGTTGAACTGATTAGACACTTTACCTCTATAAATCAATCCATGACTCGTCGGGATACCTCGATATCCGACGCTACCGGTTAGATCTCTCTACTTCTCTGACTGAGGTATATCTACATCTCTTGATGGTCTGACTCTAATTTCTAGAGGCTATTGAGATGGTTCCGAAAGGAATCATGCTCCTCAGTTGATCTTGTCTTGGGTTTGCCTTTGATGATTCTTGATGTTGAATCTAGGATTGATCCCGAGGATAAGCTTGGAACATACAATGTATGCACCTTCTTAGGATTTGCAAATCCTCATTGTTTGGGGGATTTGAACTTAGTCACGATGATTGAATCCCTTCCCTTGATGAACTTTCACCTAAGTTCTGAGAACACCTCAACATGGCTTGATAGGTGTAGTTTTTGAGATTATTTAGATCTCTTACTTTTCCATTTAGCTACACCGATGAAAGCTTAACAAGTAATGAGTCATAAAATCCAAAGAATCATTATTCAGGAGATTTTTGAGTGAGAAGAAAATACTTTATAACAAAAAGAAGCTCACCAAAAATAGCCATGCACAAGAAAACAAAAAAAATGTGAAAAGCTTCAAAACAAAAAAAAAAAGAAAGAAAAAAAAATTGCTCAACACTCTTGAGAAGAAGCTTGAGGTGAGTAGAAAAATCAGAAACTTTAATATAAAGAACTTTCTGATCTCAAAATTCTTCTGATATGATCCTTAAGGATATTATGTTGTGAGAATTGTTTAAGTGACAATGGAATGACTGATAAATCAATAATGAATTTAAAGACATCTCCAAAATGAAAACATTTCCTTGACACCCTAATACAAATGATGAGGCCTACTCAGGCTAAGGGTGAAAATAATTAAAGGACAGGGGCTAGAGAAAAGTACTTAAAGAGAATCCCACATGGACCTATTTTTTGCAAAACCTCATATTTTGCATGGTATCTCTGGCCATTTTATGATGCCTACATGAGAGCTCTTTGTATCAGATCAATTTGGTATGTCACACCAAATTATTCTCGGTAGTGGCTTAGCTTGAGATAAAGAAAAGAGCTTCTAATAAGCTCTATAAAAAAAACTAAATGCCAATTAAAAAAATATATGAATGGCATGAAAGGATCTTAGAAGCTTTGTGGACTCTCACCCGCTACCTTTTCACGATTTATGTGTTAACTCTCTGGGTTCGGTGGTCCTTCCTTTGGAAGAAAGGCTTGCCTTCTCGTGGTCCATTCACCCACTACCTTCATGCTTCATGCGTTGACCCCCAGGGTCTAATAGCCCTTCATCTGAAAGTTGAGCTATCCATCTTGCCGATTGATGCAAATGGATTTCACCCAACATCCCTATCAATGGGCCCTACTTGAAGAGATTCTATTTAGCCTCTTTTTCATGTACTCATTGTACTTTATGAGGAAAATGCTTTTTAAAGCACATGCACTTTGTCATCCAGCTTTTAAAACAATAAAAAAGTGCATTTTCACAATCTCCTCATTATGTGAACTTCTTATGATGATCACCTTCCGTATGCCAAAAGATCACTCATAGTTCACTACAGTTTTATGTAAGAGAAACCGTTTATTTCTCTTAATTTGATTGTTGGCTCACATTTCGGGCAAAGTAGAAGTCTTACGGGCCGCTTATACCTGGTGCAACCACCAATCTCTTTAAGAGAAGCCTCCTCTTTCTCTTACCTTGTATTTCATCGATCTGCTCTACGCAAGGTTTGAAGACTACTACTCCCGCTCGTCGTGAGTATGATTGATATACACATCTCGTTCATCCTTATGAATGTGGATTACGTGCTTGTCCCGCTTGCTTTAAATGAATGTGGTTGAGATCCTTCTATGGACATGGTTTAGCTTAAAGACTAGACATTTCAGTGGGTAGACCATTGTCATAGTTTAACCCTTACTTCTATATCCCCACAGTGTGAGTGATTCATATTGCTTTTTTAGGAAGAGGCATGTTTCATTGGCTAAAACGCTCAGCTTACCTAGTCGATCTGTGCCTAAGCGGAGTACTTTCATACCTGCATTAAAAAGCCCTAGTTAGGTCACCTCATCAGGTGTGTTGACAAAAGCCCCTTTTACAGGTTAGGCTAATTTAGTCTCCCTCACATAAGAGCTACCCTATAAGCCTTTAAGGAATCCCCGTTGGGGGACGCTTTTCTGAGATGAGCCATGGTGTTCATCCAATTACAGGGCCTGATTACTTTGTGCTACCCTGCTAGCAGGAACTACCCTATCAATTTTGAGGAGTCCCCAGTGAGAGTCTCGCTTAATAGACTCCTAGCCAAGATATCCAATGTGGTTTGGACCATTCAGTCCACCTAATTTGAGTAAGTCGCTATTTTGCCATTAGGCATGTCGTATCTATCAGAGCGCTCACTCATGTAGCTGATATGTGCCAAATCGAGATCCTTAATGCCTAATTGGATTGTCATATTTTCCTCTACAAAGACTACTTTGCTTGTTCTAGAGGAAATCTCCATCGGGGTCTATGCTTAGTCATGGCTTATTAAAAACACCCCAAGGTTGGACATTTGTGCATCCAACCCTCCTCGATACCTCTACAGTATTTTGATTGATTTAGTCAACTTTGCTTTCCATCTCGAAGTGCATGTTGCACTAATTCGACCACCATGTAGCCTTGACTAGCCCATGCATAAGACGGGTATCTTTATGCGCGTTGAAAAGAATCCCTAACAAGGTTCGTACAGATTTCCCAAAGAGGGATCACTTGAAATCCCCATTGAGGGTCACTTTGTTGAGACCATGCATAAGTGTTACGAGGTTGGATTGCTCTTTGCATCCAACACATTTTTTGATGCCTCTTCTGATTGGTTTGAGTTTGTTCACCACGTCAGAATGAGATGTTTAGTTCCCCATGAAGCATTGGCAGAACCTTTAAGGTATCCCCAACGTGAGTCTTCCGTGGGTAAATTTTGAGATCATCTCTTCAGCGATTCCTTAGACATGACCGATCTTACTCACCATGCTAGTTGCATGTTGTATTAATCTGAGTTTCATGCTAGCTCGATTAGTCCATGATTAAGTCGGGTATTCTCACACCCGTAGAACTCCCCAACGAGAGTTATATTGCTAGTGATCATGATGCACCCTAGTGGTTAGACTGTTCTAGGTCATATAACCCTGCTGTTTTTCTCAACTACCACAGTTGGTTCTGTCCACCACGTCTAGTTCCATGTTGTATTAGTATAATGATCGATCCATGGAACCCTAGTGAAAGTTTCGTTGCTCGTGCTCGCAGAAGCACTCTTGTGGTTAGATCATCTCGGTCATGTAATCATGTCTGTCTCGATTGCTTTGGTTGGTTCTGACCGCCATGTAGAGCAACATGTTGTATCAGCTTTACCACTGATCCATGTTTTGTTGGGACACTTTGATGTTCAACTACACTCGAAGCATGTTACCTTAGGCTATTCAGCCATATACTTGCTTGCTTGATGCAGGGTCAGGATACATATCTCTTGTACCATTTTACATGCATAGGTGAGATACCTACCTCCTATCCTATTTGATATTTGATTTTGCTTCTTCTACTCACCATGTCAGGTTGCATGTTGAACTAATCCTAGCTCTATGCTAGTCCAATTAGTCCATGCTGAAGCCGGGTATTCTCACACCCGCAAAACTCTCCAGCAAGAGTTACCCTGCTCTGATCCGCAAGGTACTATGAGGTTGGATTGCTTTGTTCGTCTGACCCCCTTTGGCATTGTATTCGACTTGGTTGATTTTCATCCCCTCTCAAGGGACATGCTGTATTGGTTTAGACTACTTTGGTTGGTCAACTGATCTGTGTTCGATCGTGATATTTTGATATCTGACAGTACCGTGACGTCGCGTACGATAAGGACCACTTCTCTCATCCTTATCGACCCGTCTCGAATTGCTAGACTGCTTTGTCCATCTAGCATATGACGCCTCTCGAACCTTATAATGTTCTAGTCGGTACTTTCATGAGGGTGTCTTGTCTCAAGACGATCATTTGGCTCCATAGCCATATATTATGATGTGCCTGGAGCCCTACAACCTTAGAGTCTACTCTATTATGAGGACATCTTGTCTTTTGACATTTTCGGCTCTATAGCCACCTGCTTCAATGCTTCTCAAACCACACAATGCTCTGTTGGTTATTTTATGAGATCATCTTGTCGTTCAAAGAGTGACTTAACGCCCGACGGTAGTCTTCACACATAGTGTAGGCATTCAGGGTTCTAACACCTTAGTTGTTTCAGGGTCACGCCTCTACGACCTCTGAACCCACTGTCCAATGATGACATAAGTCTCAAGTGCATTCCTCATGGACAAAATCTCCAGTTTTGGCTTCTTAGCCATATGAATTTAGTGCTTCTCAGACCACACGATACTCTAGTTGGTCCTTTTATGAAAACATTTCGTCATTCGATGATTTAGCTTTGTTGCTCGGCTTCCTAGCCAACCTTTACTACCTCTCAGATGATAATTTAAAACTCTTAGCATTCATCACAGATGTAGTGTGGGTGTAGAGGCATGCACCTTGATCAGTTTGCAGGAGGGATAAGAGTCTCATGGCTCTCCTTCCACTAATCTCAGAGGAGAGCCGAAGTCCGTTGGCATTCCCCTCTCAATCTAGTTAACCAATTACCGCTTAGTGAGAGATGTGAGGCCCCATGAAATTCCTCATTAAAGTGAAGGAGGTTTCCTAGCCAACCTTCCTTCCTCTCATGAGAGACATAAATTCCACATGGCAGTCCTCATTGATGGAGCGCGGGTGTTGAGGTACGCACCTCGATTAGTTCATAGGAGAGATTGGAGCCCCTTGGATCTCCTTCCTAACTGATCAAAACAGACTAGTTATCAGATGTGAACTTTACGACATTCCTTCTCGATCTAGTCAACTTGCTACTACTTAATGTGCAATGTGAAGCCTGACACTCCTCATTAAAGTAACAGGTGGCTCCCTAACCAACCTGCCTTCTGCTCATGTGCAACATATAGCCCGACGTTCCTCATCGATGATGTGCAGGCATTTGAGGCTTTAACCCCTCAGTGTTGTGTGGTCATGCCCTTATGACCCCTGAACCACTGAGTTGAGTCACGTTTTTATGACTTTTGAACTCAACCTTAGGTCACACCTCTATGGCCTCTGAATCTATTTTTTGTGGTTACACCTCTACGGTCCTTGAACCACAACGTTGGGTCATGCCTCTATGGCCCCTGAACTCATTCATAGGTCATGTCTCTATAAACCCTGAACCTACCGGGCGTGGTCATGCCTCTATGGCCTCTGAACCAATCTTCTGAGTCATGCCTCTACACTCCTGAACTCATTCATAAGTCATGCCTCTACGACCCCTAAACCTATAGGGCGTGGTCATGCCTCTACGGCCTTTGAACCACTTTTCTGGGTCATGTCTCTACTACCTCTGAACCCGTTATTGGGGTGGATATAAGTCCCGTGTGCTATCCTCCCCATCCCCCTAGAAGTGGATATGACTCTCATGGCTTTACCTTCCTAGGTTACTTGGCTCTTTTTGGTCGCTGGGTCATGTCACACCACTAACCTGAGCTCGATAAAAAAATGAGCAGCTTCCAACGAGTGTATAGTGCATTCACTGTGGAACACACTTGTTGGGGGTCCTTTGTTGGCATCAATTTTTTTAGTCACGAGTGTAAGGTGTCCACATCATGCCTCGGGATAGCTTACGTCCTGTTCGTAGCCATCTGGTAGTTCAAACACCTACCGAGGACCTTTCGGCGCGTGTTGAGGGGCACGTAGCCAGGGTCAACTTACTAGGCTTTGGCTTTCACGTATGCGAAGGCCGGTCGACATTTTTGCTCATTGGATGACTTCAATTGGATTGACGAATTTTATGCGTCGTGTCACGCGTAAAATTGTCTCAAATTGGCCCGATCTTCAAAAAAGTGGTCCAAACGACCCTGAACGACGAAATAGATCAAGCTAGTGGGTCCGGAACGTTGACTTTATCTAATGGGGATGTTCATTTCACCACAATAATGCGTTTGGTGAAAAATGCACGAGAGCTTTAAATAATAATAATATTATTAATATTATTATAATATAATAAAAAAAACCTTAAACCATTTAAAAAAACTCGCACTCGCTTTTCCCTCTCAAAAAATCTTGATACCCAACCGCCAAAGTCCAGTTCGCCAGACCTAGCTTTTGTCAATGAACTTGTCGCCAGATATCCTCCATGCCGACATCCCGCGTCACCAGACCTCCTTTTCAGCAGCAGATCTCGCAGGCTTGCCACACGCTGGAGCTTCTTTGTCTCAGCCAACCGCACACCGAGACCTCCTACCCAGTCGACCCATGTCACCAGCGTATTTCTCGACCGACGAGGTCTTGGACCTTGTCCAGACGGCCCACGCAACTGGGCTCTTTTTTCTGCAGCCGATGGCCGCCCCTTTTTGGGCTATTCTTCCTTTCAATCGGCCACTTTTTGATCTCTCTCCCTCACTGGTCATACCTAGCTAGCTTCTTCGCTGGTGTTGATTTTCGTGATGAAGCAACCCTGTTGCAGCACATATCACCATATTTTGCATTTTTCTCCTTGCAATTTCAGCTCCGGTTGTGCGCTACCTGGGTACCACCTCCGCCAACTTGCCATCTCGCATTTCCAGCGGCCGGACACTTCGCCAGAACACCTCGATGTCACCGGACAACGAGCAACTTCGCTGTTCGAGGAGGTGCGAGGGTCTTCCACCTCACGAGAAAGGCCTCCGCAGACTTTTTTTCCCACCAGCATCCTCGTGGGTTCCCCCTCTTTTGCAGGCGTTGAGCAATCCTTCATGAAGGTACATATCGGTCTTATTTTCATATGTCAAAATCATTTATTTTCATGTACTTTGCATACCTCACTAACTTCTGCCCTCATTGGGTCTTTTTGTTGTCCTATGCATGTTCTACAATATACACTAGAAAATCATTGGGTCCTTTTGTTGTCCTGTGCATGTTATACAATAAAATCATTTGTTGTCCTAACGTCGACGGCCTGGAACAAGCAAAGAAAATGCGTCTACAACCGTCACGGTGGTGAGATTCCATACCTCCTTGCCAGCCTTAGGAATAGTGGAGTCTAGGCGTGTGGGTTCAATCACCCATACGGGATGCGTGCGCCAGCGTGGGTCGGCGTGACGACGTACCTGCATGATAGATGATTAGTTTTGCTAGAACCAGTCCTTAGGTTAGGACTTCCTGTGCATGACCAAACACTCCCTGTAGAGCCGATGGTCTCCCTTGTTATTGTGAGCCTTATCATAAGTCTCGATGGGTCGGAGTCCCTCACTCCCCTTGCTTTGGGTTCCTCAGCTTTACTTGGAGAAGTTGGGTGGTCGAACCTGGCAAAGCGAGAGAAGCTTTGTAGCTGACTTGCTTTGCAAAGTCTGGAGGAGTTCGTAAAATAAGAAAAACTTTGTAGCTATCCTATTTTGCGACGCCATAAAGAGTTTCCTCCTTTGAGATCCGGGGAGAAACTCCTCACATTTCCTCACCAAAGCAAGAGGCGGTAGTGCCTCACATCCAAGAGTCTAAACCTTATGTTTTCTAAGTGAGGTTGTTAATACGAGTGTGGCTCGCTATCATATGTGGTCATTTGTACCTCATTGTTTGCATGTGCATGTCTTGCATGTTAAATATTGTATGTCATATATCGCACATTGCACCTTGCATTTGCACGTTTTACTTGCACTTGCACCTGCACCTTGTATCTCGCATTTACACTTGCACCGACACTACTTGTGCCTCGATAGTCGTCCTGGATCGGTCAAGGCTACTTGTCTTTGAACAATTGTCTCGGACCGGTCGACACCACTTGTACCTCGGTCGGTCATCACGAATCGGTTGACTGATCACTTTGGTTCGATCGGCCACCACGGCCTGGTCGACCGACCACTTGCACCACTGCTTGTTATGTGCATACATATGCATGATTGTTTGCATATTCACCTACCTTTTTGCATATCCGGGTCATTGCCTCCACAACACACCCATTTTTTTGAGTCATTGCCACTGTAGCCACGACACACCTGTCTCCTCTGGTCGCTGCCACCTTGACACATCTTTGGGCCGCTGCCACCACGACACGCCCATCACTTTTGGTCACTACAGCCTCGACACACCTTTCTTCAAGCTGCTGCTCCCACGACACGTCTACCCTTTGGGTCATTGCTGCTACGGCACACCCATTTTTTTGGGTTGCTGCCTCCATGGCATGCCCATCATTTCTTGAGTTACTGCCCCACGGTAAACTCATCTCTTCTGTCACATGATTGTCCATATTTGCATTTGCATGTTTGCATGGGTAGAGAGCCAGGCTCTTTAGGAGAATGACTCATGTCAATCGCGATGCCTTAACGAGCATTGCTTGCTGGGTTGATCTTGTTGAGTAATGCGAGTTAAGTCATCAGGATTGACACGAGTATGACTATGCTAAAGATCTAATATATCCAACTTGTGTCACCACTCTTCGTGACACCCTTTAAATCCTTTGGATCTTTAGGATGGGGGCACGATGACCTCTTCAAAGTCACTATACCAAGACTTACACCACACTTAGATATTAGGTTGACACACTTTTTATTAGATGGTGTGCTAGACTAGGATTTAGGGTGCTAAGTAGTCTTTTTGATGTCTGGCTATTTTTCTCTGTTGGATTGGTTATCCTAGCAAGGTATCTTTTTTTGCATTTTGTTTGTGATGTGACTGCATGCTGCATATGCATGGTAGTGTTAGGGCATTTTTCTGTAGGGAGCCATGCCTATTTATATGCACACACAGAGATACCACTATGGGGGGAGCAAGTAATGATTTCTGACCTTTTTGCTTGCAGGTGCTATTAGCTCCCCCACTTTAAAGGCATGGCTCATGATACGTTATTTGCATATGGGCTTTCCCACTAACACTTGTTTTTATGCAGGATTGAGTCTTTTTCTTTTCTCTATGTACTTTTAGGGTCAAGGGGAGTCTGGTAGTAGAAATAAGATACGGGTATGGGTTCCAAGGCATTTGGCGCGGGAACCATGTTGAGGGGACCAGGAGTAGATGCTTGTGCCCCATATCTTAATTCTGCATTTTATATTGATGTATAGAATTAGGACTGGGCATGTATATGCGGAGTATGACAGCACTTTTCTTTTCTGGGATATGTTGTTCACCCAGCGACACCGGCCTGTTTATTATTTTTATTTGGCTTGTTTTTCTTTTTAAATCTTGTTTTCCTTATTTCTTTTTATGGTTTATTTGGGATTTCACGCTGAAACATAGGCTCATTAGAACTTAAAATACTAATTTCTTTAGTTAAAAATACTTAATAAAATATTTAAGATAACTAAAATTTAAGTTTAAAATATTCAGGATTTAAAAATTACAATTTTACTTTTTTGCTTATTTTAATAGGGCCTCCACAATACTTAAGGACCTCTCTAGATAACTGCATCATATTTGCATGTCCCGAGGAGGAGTCCCCGTGCTCCTCTAACCTGACTGGCCCAGCATGCCTCTTTATAAGTGGTTGTCTAATGCACTTAGAGTGTTAGAAGGCTCCCCGACCCAGATGGGGTATAAACCTTTTTATTGGGAGAGTTTTCAGCTTTGTAGCTGAACCTCCACTTCTCCTTCTTTCTTGAGGCATCCTTGCCACTTCAGCAGGCATAAGACTCACCTCTTGGAGCTCTAGCTTATAATTATAGGATAGAGTTTCTTTCCTCTGACCTTTGGGCTACCGTGGCTCCAGTGGATGACGCAATTCACGGATTGCTGAACGAGGATCTCAAGACGTGTTGGGTCGACTACCTTCACGACCAGGTAGAATTAGGGTCCTATTAGATGTGTATGACGGGTCCATGGTACCCCGACCCAGTTACATCTATCTTTTAGGATCACTCTACCTTCCTCTTGTTGAGCCCCTTTGAGCCTTGTCGCTCCTTGACTTTGTTGATATCATTTTAACGGTCTGATGTTGATGAGCTGCCGCCCATTTAGGATACGAAAATTTTTCCTCTTCCCTTATGACTCGGATGTGCTTTGACGTGTTGGGATATCCCCATCAATATGATTTAGGTTATTTCATGCACCTCGTGTGCTGATGAGTCGTTACCATTCGGGATATAAGAGACTCACTCTCTGCCCGATGACTTAGCACTAGCTTTGAAGCATCGGGACTGTTCCCACATGGAATAACCTTCCTTTGAGTACCTATTGCCCCAGGTTCACGATAATCCAAACAAAACTCCTTTTATCAAGAGTATTCTTAGGTATCCCCCAAGATGTAATTAACCAAGTGGGATACGTCCCCTTAGGATTACTCTTGACCCCAGAGCAGGCACCTACACCTGATTCTCTGGTTTTAGGTAGTTTACATAGACATTTTTTCGCAGATATTGGTTTAAGTTGCTTTCGCCTGATCTTGTTTGGGTGGAAATTCTTAACCTATCGTTACAAGGTTTACCGCACGTAGGCTCTCCATATTTGGTGTTTTCTCTTATTTGTTGCTTTATTGTATGTTTGTCCTTTTTGGTTCCTCCTTTCTTGTGGTCATTCATATGACTTGGAAAAGATATTTATTCGAATGGGGGAAGTATACAATGATTGACATACCATCGACTCTTTCTAAAATAAAAGAGAGAAAAATGAACAAAAACACATAGTTCTATCCCTGAAACCCTGAACACATATGTCTAGCCCTGAAACTCTGATTACACTAGGAGAAGCCATACAGGATTTTCTAGATCCATAAGATATAGAAGACTCCATTTGAGTAAAATTTAGTCCCATAAATGTAATATATAGTATTCATGCTGGTCATTCACTAGGATAATCATCCCTAATGATCTCACTAAGTTATGAAATGGTTAGTGTGTCCTAAACCCAACTTTCCCGTAGTACATGTAGGAGGATTCTATGACTTCTCCTTGCTACGAGAGACTCCAGCTAGAGGTACAAAAACATCTAAACACCAGATTGAGCATTGAAAATATCTCGCATCCTGAACGAGTCTTTTCAATGGTAACTTCTGTTGAGTAAGGCTAAATCATCACCATCCATAGATCCTTACCTCAAATAGGTGCTAGAGAGTATCAGGTTGGTGTCTTGAGCTATGGGATACTACAAACAAACCGTAATATAATGTGAGTCATGTAAGTGGATACCCTACACCGTGACATCAAAAGACAATTCTAACAAAGGACCCCGAACAACTATGCTACGAAGCAAGGCACAATGCACTTGTTAGAAAAATCCAAAATGAAAGACTTTCCTAGTAGACTAGGTGACATCCCACAGGAAGACTAACGAAGACTCGACCAGGCAAAGTATACTAGAAACAAACCTTTTAAAAGTTCCCTTGACTTTTAGGCACTAGAGGAAGCCATCAACTTCTTCTCCAAGGTTTCATTGGGTTACAATTAGTTCGCAAATAGGAGAATTAGAAAAGAAGCGAGTGATGATTCGACTGACTTTTGGCTTCAAGTGGTTCTGTCTTATTTCAAGTTTCTCCTATGTAGAATAAGAAAAAGTGGTCTGACCTTAGTTAGGATAAGTTGTTTGGTCATGAATCTGTCGACATCGCTTGACTTTCTTTCTTCCTTAAGAGTAGTGAGCAGCTAGATTTGGCCTATGCTTGACCCAAGAATTCTCTATCTTGTAGAACGAGCTGAAATCAGATAAGAGACAACCACCATAAAGATTGGTGTTCTCTTATTTCTTTGTCTTCTCCCTCTTAGTTCATACAGATAGAAGCTAACGACCTACTCTCGTCTTCCAAGTCTACTTTTTGGAAGGTGATAAAAAAGCTTCTAAATTTCTCTAAACTTCCCAGGCATCGTTCTTCAATTGCTTATTCAAGCGCACAAACAAATATTCATTTGACTGGCAACTGACATCTTCCCCTAGCTAATTGAAGATCAGCTTCCTCTTTGTATTCACTACGTGCCCTGTGGGTTTCTCTTTTTTGCAGTCTGCTTAAGCCAATGAGATATATAGGAACTAAAAGGCTATCTTTGAGTAGAGCAAGAAGGCAAGAAAATCGAAACGTAACACAAGGGAAGTTAGACCTAGATTTTAGTATCGAGTGACCTTTGAAAAGGGGTCTATACTCACTTAACTAGCCTATGGTAAAAAATTCTTATTATTCTAGAGCTTTGCAACAAAAGGAGCTAGGGTGATAGACTTTTAATTGAATTTTATACCAGACTCCACTCCATCCCTCTATGATAGGTTAACTTGTTGCCGATGACCTTGCTGCCACAGCCCAATCTGCGGTGAGTGCAATTTCCTGGGATTTTCTTTTTCTTTAGTGGAACTGGTCATCAGGATACTGAATTTGAGATCTATATATACATAGGCACACTTCACCCAACTCTCATCAAGAAGATAGGAAGACCTCAGACTCTAGAGAAAGCTACGCTTTTATGTAACATGCTATGATCTCAACACCCTTACAAGGTAGTGATTAGTTTCACATGTTCTAAGCCTGACCCGCACGTAGTTAGAAGGATTGGCCTCAATCTGAGCAGTACCGCCCATCCTACCCTACTACCTATAAGGAGTCGTCCGTCCTACAACAACCCGAAGAGGACCTGTAGTGATCTTAAAAAAGGATCCTACAATGATAGATAGAATCCCCATAACAATACCACTAAATCAAGCACTATTGACTTCATATTCGACCTTGGCTAATTAATCGAAGTGGGTAGCTCAAATAGATCCTTAGTTCATGGAACAAATAAGGCTGGTAGGCCACACTACATTTATAGATGTGAACCTGCCTCGTTACCGTACGTGCGACTCTCACTGCATAATGCTCTCACAAAGACTCCTCAATCCATCCTTCTTCCACCTCTTCAATCCACTTGCCTTGCGTTCCCCTGAAAGAAAGCAGACGTGCTACGACTTTCACCATTGCTTGTTCTTTTTCTTTCTTTGCTACCCAACATTGCACGTTCTTCTTTGCTTGTTGCTGAAAAACTACAGGTCTTCGAAAGCCTCCCACAGTGCAGGGTGTGCGCTTTTTTTGTCTATCATATGTATCGTTTGTTTTTGTCCCTAACTAAGGAGGCATTATGGCAGGCGCATGCGTGTGCCGACTGCAGAGATTACAAGTCGATGCTGGAAGTGACTCACATCTCTTCTGGTTAGGATATAGATGGGGAATCTCTATAGATCATAATAGTTTAGGGGTGTGGGCGGGAAGGTGGTGTGCTCCTATAAATAAGAGCTTAAGTGTTCAATAATAAATCATTTTAAAAAAGATATTTTAATACTAAGTGTTGAGTATTGTTTTATCACTATAATAAAAAATTGATTACAAAATAAACTGAAGATAAATGGATGAGTGATAAAATTTGAAAGGCATCAATAAAAATGTAATAACTCAATATTATAAATTTTTTTATCCTTATATATTTGATTTATATGAATAGATTATCAAAACTTTAGATTGATAGTATCGATTTTATGTCTGGGAATGTGCTCCGTTTTAAAAATATTCCGATTGTCGCGATGATTGTTTATAGGAAAATTAAATAATGATTTAATTTATTTTCATTTAAAGTGACAACTAACAAGGACGACACACGCCTCCCGTTTTATTGTCCCCTCGCCTTTAAGCTCAACGGATAAAGCAGGGAAACCGGTAACGGAAAAAGAAGAGGGGCACGCTTCGTGGGTGAGAATGGTGCTGCTCCACTGTATCTTCGGAGGCGTCATCGCCTTTCTCTTAGGGTTTCTTTTGCTACTTAGGCATCGAATGAATAAGCCGGGTAAAATCGGGATTCATTCGGTGATGATGCCGGCCAAAGCTAGATCGCCATGTTCGGCAGATGTCATCGTTGTGGGAGCCGGCGTAGCTGGATCGGCACTTGCCTACACGCTTGGTAAGGTGAGGTTTCATTTCGCAAACACTTTGCTTTCTCATTCTGATTTTATTCATCGGAGTATGTTTTTTTGGTTGGCAAAAGTGGAGTTCCATTGGCCTGTTTTTTTTTTTCTGGAATTTGTTTCGCTATTTCTGTTATTTTCTCTTTTTTAATAGATATGCAGTTGAGTAGTTGACGGAGATGTCATGCACTTACGCTGAATAAATTTATATTTAATGCGCTCACCAGTCCCCAAAAAAGAACCAATAAACTTCGCATTCTAAGTTGTTAAAGGAGTGGTTGTTGGTTGAATCATTCATGGAATTTGTCTCCAACGTGGTATAGAACAAATAAAAAAAATTAAAAAGTTCTGTAAGCTCAATGATAATAAAAATTATTATATTCGGATTTCGCATGCAGAGTCCAATCCCGAGCTAACATGTGGAAGGCGGAGTCCAATCCCTAACTGACACGTGGAAGGCGGAGTCCAATCCCTAACTGACACGTGGAAGGGCGGACCCACCTACATAAATAATAAAAAAAAAAGGAAACTCCCCACCCGACCTGACCGAAAAACCCATCATTTTCGCGCGAACTTTTATAAAAACATTTTGCTCTAGTGGAGTAGCTACTGTTCTACTGGTTATTATTTTATTGACGGCTAGAGTTTGTTGTTTAGGGTATCTATGGACTTATCATTTAATGATGAAACGCTGGAAGACTTCCAACCATCATTCTCTCTCAACTTCAAAGAACAAGTGAGTCTATAATGATTTTTAGTTTTATGTTAGGTTAGGGTTAGGTCAGTGTTTGTTTTTTGGTTAGGATAATTTTTATTTAGTATGTTTAGCTTGAAGTTAGTTTCTACTTTAGTTATGTTGCTTAGTTTTGGGTTATTTTTGTTTTACTTTACTCGTATTGGTCTAGTATTATGCTTATGCATGTTTGCTATTTTTTTGGCATTATACTGGTGTTATTATCGAGTAATTATGATTTTATGCATATGTTATTGTGATTTTTGCTTGTGACTTAGTGTTGTTATGTTGTAGTATAGTTGTCTTATAGTGTTGTAAATTATGGTGTTAATGTGGTGTTTTTGGGTGGTGTTGAACAGTAGTTATTCAACCATTTAACGTGTTATTATGGTGTTATTGTAGTGTTATTTTCAGTGCTAACATGATGTTAGTCTTTTATTTTTTTGGGTGTTGTTTTTCGGGGTGTTGTGTTTGGTGTTATTGTCCTTTTATTGTTTATTTTATTTGATATTATCATAGAGTTATTCTCATGCAAGCATTTCATCTAGTTATTTGTGGTGTTATGCTGGTGTTATGTTGGTATTATTCGAGTTTGTGTTGGTGCTATTGTATGATAACTGTTGTATAACAGTGTTAATGTGGTGTTTTTGGGCGGTGTTGTGATCTGATGTTAATGATGGTGTTGATGTTGTGTTTTTGGTTTTGTTATTAATGCGGTGTTGTACAGTGCTTATGTCTTTTCTGATCATGGGTTAATTTTGTTCACAATTGCAGTCTTGTGAGCCTAGAAATGTTTGCAATGATCCAATTGTAAAGAAGTTTCTTAGCACCACTCTTCACAATGATCAAGAAATATATGAAAGTTATTGTTTCTAGGTGCATGCACTGTTCGGAAGGACCATACTAGCTATTGGCCGAACTAAAAAAAACTTAAGACCAAAGATTTTATTTGCGAAAAAGCTGGTCATAAAAAAGAGTCTAACATCATGGATATAGTGAAGTTCAAAAAAGTAGACACGAGGACTAGCTGTCAAATCATGGTTTGTTATGCTGTCAATCTTGAGGACAATTGGACAATAAAGAAATTCATTGAAAGTCATAACCATCCGTTGGTCGAAAGTGGTGACAAACATCTTCTTCGTTCCAGAAGAAAGATAAGTGAGTTAAATGCAGATTTGTTGACATTAATGACAAGATCAGTGATTAGAGTAACGGATGCATATAACTTCATCACTACAGAGGTAGGTGAAGTGAAGAATTGGGAATGCTCCAAGAGAGATGTGTTCAACTTCATTCAAAGAGAAAAATGAGATAGAATTGAATAAGATGACGTCAATGCTCTAATACAATGGTTCATGGAGAGTCAAGCTGAGGATATGTTTGCCANAGATTTTAACATTGATGAGTATTGTAGATTAACAAGTTTTTTTTTGGAATGATGGATTATCCTGACTTGATTATGACTGTTTTGGGGACATAATAATTTTTGATAAAAGCTATAGATTAAATAAGTATAATTTATGTTGCGCTTCTTTTGTGAGGGTTAACCACTACTGATAGAACGTCTTGTTTAAGGTTGGATTTTTGTAGTTGGATTTTTGTCCGAGGAGATTATTGTGTCTTTAATGTGGTTATTCAAACTGTTTATTCGAATAATGTGTGACAAGCTTCCAATAATAATTTTCACCGATCAGGATCAAGGGATGATAAAAGCCATTGAAGAATGTCTCCCACAGACATGACACAGATTATGTCAATGACATATCTATAAAAAATTGTCTTCAAAAGTACATTGTGGAATTTGTACCAAGAGCGACAATAGTCTTCTTTACAAATACATGAGCAAGTGTGATATTGAGGAGGATTTTGAAGAAACGTAGTTCTTAATGATTGAGATGAGACCTACACAACATTGTCTGTTTAGATGATATATACAAAATTAGGTACAAATGGTCAACAATCTTTAATAAATATATATTTGGAATGCGAATCTTATCAATGCAGATTAGTGAATCCATAAATAATATCTGTCATGGCGCTTCAAAGCCAATAAACTCTCTCAAAGATTGTTTTTTGAGTCTTGAAAATATAATAAAATCGTGGTGCCAGAATGAGAAGGATGAATATTTCAAATGTGATCAATTCGTCACAACGCCCATGGTTAAAATAAACCTAGTGTTGAGACAAGCTGTCTCATTTTATATGAGGAAGCTTTACTTCATGTTGGAGCTGGAGCTATTGAATTGGTTGTGGACTTACTGTTGAATATCCTTAGACAGTGAGTTTGAATATTATGTAATGAGTTTGGATGATGAGGGGACAAGGAAGCCTTGTACTGTGAAAGTTGATATAGTCAATTCCGAGGTTAGTTGCAGTTGCAAAAAATTTGAAATGATGGGTCTGTTGTGTTCTCACACACTATTTGTTCTTAATGTAGCTAAAATAAAAAAGATTTTTGAGAAATATTGCGGTGGTCTATTAATGTTAAAAAGGACATCTATAACAAAATAAAAATATAGACATGGATACTTTTTTTAACTCAAAATATAATTAAAATAAAAAAAAATAAAACTTAAAATTATAAAACTAATTTGAAGTTCTTTGATTGGTTGTTGTGAGTTGTATCCACAAGTCTTGTGTTGGAGTAAACGTTGAGTGCTAACTTGATCCCAATTGGTTGTACCCAACTTGTGTCACTGCGGGAGGATGGTACATGACGATTCTTTTTCAATGTGATACTGCTTGACAAAGACAAAGATGGATCCTTCCAGAGTGGAAGATCGCCTCAGATTACATGCAAGAGGTGGTAGCGTGCTTTAATTTTCAATCCTGTGATGACACAGGCGACATCAACCACATCAGGAATATGCTTGCATAGATCTCGTGAAGACAATTTGGATCACATAATAAGATTCATGTTCAAACATTTGTCATGAAGTCAGTCTACCCGTGAGCTGATCGTACTAAATATTGACCAACCCATAAAACACCGTGCCACCATGTAGCACTCTCTCAACCGATGTCAACTTTTACAAAAGATCGACATTCAATTGAAGACCATTCTATCAGACGAAGATTATTCATCCTACCGAGTGATTATGGGTTGGCCAACTGAATACGAAATGTCCATGCCTGACAGTTATAGATATGAAGGGGTGTCAGAAGCATTTACAAATACAGAGCGACATTGGGGGCAGTTACATATGTAGAACGACGCCAACAACAGCTACAAGGCCAAGATATGTACTGTTTAGTTACAAATATTTAAGTGCGTAAAGGGTTTCAAATTGTAGTAACATTCTTAATAAGTAGAGGGACAATCATGTAATTTGTGATACCATACCGAAGAATTATAAATAAAAGATTCATTTTCACTAGGAGGGGAACCCCAGAAACTTGACAAAAAGCTAAGTATTAGTTGTGTCTTATTTCTCTTTTCTTCATTCGACCTACTTTATATTCCTTTGGCGTGATCCACAAGGCAACTTACGATCCAACTTTTTAAAAGGTGCAGTGAGCATGGAGTCATGCCTTTAACAAGACGATAAGCACATCAAGTTGAAGGAACACATTAAGGAGAAGCATCCAATGTGGAAACCCTTTAGAAATTCTTGTAATAACAAATTCATTGGCTTCATGATCGGATGGTAGGTCAAATTGCAAAGCTTGCCCGAGTGGTGCTTGAGGGAAGGGCGTAACCTCTTCTACAACTTGATCCATTAACACTCGAATCCCAAGCTTAGCAGGCAACCCAAGCCACCGAGCGAGTGAAAGAGTCCTAATACCAGGACAGTGCCAGATCTGCGCTAAAGAGAGGACCACAGCCAAGCGCGATAGAATTCTATATCTAGATTGAGAATGTGTTCACCCAATATATTGTGGAAGTTGAGCTACTAGAGAGGTTTATGCTTCCCTCTTTAGAACCATATAAGGGTCAAAGTGAATTTGCTTACCATATTGCATCCTTTGAGCTGGTAATCTGCATTCTCAAGATCTCTGATGCATTAAATGTTAGTTGTTCTACACAACATTAAAAGATTCCGCTCTCAGGTGGTTCAATGGACTTCGACATTAATTATCAATTCCTTTGGAGATTTTAAGAAGTTGTTTTTGGCGCAGTTTGCTAGTGCCCAAAAATCACGAAAAGACTCAGATTATTTTTGGTATGTGAAACAGAGACCGAGTGAGAGTCTACGAGCATATTTTACAAGGTTCCAGAAGGAGATGCTTGATGTACAAAATCTTGAGCTGGCTGTTGCTAAGGTATCTCTGGTTCAAGGACTGAAATGTCCACAATTTTGATATTTTTTGGGTCTACGGAAACCTGCGACGCTCGTTGAATTCCTGGAGTGAGCCAACGATTACATCGCAACTGAGTAGTATATGAACCAACTGATTTCCAAAGGCGAAAAATCGAATCGAAAGTCGGGCAAGAACAGCTTGAGGGATGATGGATGGAGAGAGATGGATGACCCACGTCCAAAATGTGAGTGGCCAATCGTCACAAAGGGCTCAGCCGATCGAATGATCGGTCTACATGAGACCGAATGACATCTAGATATACATCGCTGTGGGCATCGATGGCTAAACTCGTAAGCGTGATAGAAGATAAGGAGTTTTTTTGAAAGAGGACTCCATTGATATGGGGCTTTTTTCGGAAATCTCAACAAATACTGTAAGTATCATCGAAACTATGGACATGTCATTCAAGAATGCAGACATCTCCGTATCCTATTGAGTGGCCTATTATACGGATTCTCTGGCTAACAGAAAGAGGCACTTGGTATAATAACACTCCAGTCACATAGGGAGAATGTGACAATTAGTTTACCAACATGGAAGATTTCTTGGTAGTTGACGCACCACTAACTTACAATGCAATATTCAGGTGCCTTTTTCTCAACAATTTTCAAGCCATGATGTCAACATATCATATAGCTGCCCTTTGACGTGTTATGTGTGAGCCATAGGGAGCGTGGAGCGCAAGACATTGGACATACAACACCAACTGGAAGGAGGTCTTAAAACTAATGAGGCTACAATCAAAATCCCCACAGGCCTTGGGGATCTTGGTAAGTTTTTTTTTTATTCGTGAAACTTTTGATTCAGGTCACAATTCACAAACATACATTGATCCAAATTCTTTCGGAACACCGTGATGTTTTTGCATGGTTGGTGGCCGAAATGTCTAGCATCACCATCAACATTGCATGTCACAGGCTCAACGCTAGTTTAACTCCTGACTAATAAAACAGAAGCTCTGGTCGACTCTAATGACTCTACCCAAACCAATTCGCGAGGAAGTCAAGAAAATTTTGTAGGCCAGCTATATTCAAGAAGTTCAGTAGCCCTTCTGATAATCTAATGTGGTGTGAAAGTCTAATAGCACATGGAGAATGTGCATGGACTTTATGAATCTGAATGCTACTTGCCCAAAGGACGACTATCCACTACCCAAGATTGGTGCTCTGGTGGAATCTGCTATAGGATCCTTGATACACCTAAAATATATAGTGTTTTTAGACATATTTTTATACCTATTTTTGAGTTATTGCACTTTAATGGAAGATATTTGTGTGTTTTTCTTTTAGGTACAAGTAAAAAGATGAAAAACGCTGAAAGGAGTTAAAAATGATTAAATTTAGAGCAAAAATGTGAAAATGGTGCAAAAGAGTTTTGGCGCCTAAGCGCCAGATTCGGCGCTTAAGCGCCGGGCGCCTGTGAAACAGAGAAGGCCGCGCCTAAGCGCCGGAGGCCCTGTGCTTAAGCACCAGAGGCGGTTATTTAACTGTTTAATTCATTTTGTCAAATTTTGAAGAGACATTTGATCCATATATTGGCTAAAAAGGGTGGTTATGACCACTAAAAACGAAAATATAATTAAAGGACTTGTGAAAGGAGATATCTTTTGGAAAATACATCGAATTGAGACAAATTTTGAAGAGTTACCAAGACACCTCTTGGTGATTTATAAAAAAAGGAAATTGAGATTTTTTGAAGTGTGCTTGAAAAGGGAGAGCCTTGTGAAGTTCTTGAAGAAGTTCGGGAAGGAACGTTTAGAGAGATTTTCAGGCACCACAAATTTATTTCATCTTTTTTGTTTTTAGTTTTATTGTAAGAGTTAAGAGTGTTGTAAAAGAGAATAGATTCAAATGAACTTAAAGAGTTTGGTGGAGGATTTGAGATAAGTTTTTATCTTTTGTTTTTAAATTACTTTTGGTTTTAATCGAGACTTCTTTTTGGTTTGACAATGATTTATTCTTTTAAACTGAAGTGTGGTTTTGTTTTCTCCATAGATTCTGAGTAGTTTTATTTATCTATCTCCGTAAAATGATAAGTAATTAAAATGTTGGATGGAAGTTGTGGAGAATATTAGTCTTTAATGTTGGAAGAAATTGTGATGATTTAATTCCATATACTTCATTTACTTCTTGATTTGACTTATCTAGATGTTAAACTTTATTGTGAAACATGTAAGAACTGGGCTGATATTGTCTCAGTCAACAATTAAAAAGAATCAGATGAGGTTGTATAAATGAGAATGTAATTGATATGATTTAGTACAAATAAATAGAGAAATAATCTTTGAAGGGTGTAGAGTTAGAGGACTTTAAAGTGACAGGTTAAAGCCTCCAACTTGGTTTATTGTTTTAGGTTTTGATACGAGATGTTAGCCCCCAGGTGGAGGGAATCGAGAGAACTCTAGAGTGAGAGCTAGTATCTTCCTTGCCTAGCCGGTCTTCAGAACTATTCAAACTTTAAATTAACCAATGTTCTTTATAGCATCTCTGGTAAGGGTAAAATATAATATTGCTCCTATTTGACACAACACTATTTGCATACTTCCACAACAGAAATCCGATACTTATTACTGATTCATGATAAGGAGAAAAATATTTTCATATTAAGTACTTTTCTTTTACATAAACTCAAGTAATCTTTAAAAGTTTTTACTGTTTTGTCAAAATCTCATAAATACAAAAAAATATGAATTTTAGTTACTATAAAAATATCTATAGTTTAAATAATTGTCTTTTTAAAATAGAAAGTTTGTTGATCAGTAGTGTATATTGTAAATTTTTCCTTTGGGTTTGATATTTAGGTCTTAATCAAAAAGTTATATATTACTTAATAACGATACGTATACTTGCGTAATATCCCAATGTATATTAAGTTAAAAAGTTAAATTCTTATTTTCTCCAAGATAAAGTTTTTTGTACTGTTGCAAAGGAAAGATAAGTGAAAAATATAATCAAATAGATTGTTATATTGTTGCATATAAACAACCATGATCAAATTTTTGGCGTCGTTGCCGGGGACAAAAAATTCAAAAATTGATTGAAAACAAATTTCTATTTTAAAAAATTTTATTTAAACTTTAAGAGTTATTATAGGAATATATTATTATAGTATTTTTATGTGTGTTTTATTTTATTTTAAGTGTACGCGTAGTTTAGGTTCTAAAGGACTAGTGCTCTACGATTTTGAATCAGAAAGAACTGTTAAAAAAATCATAAAAAGCAAAAAAATTAAAAATTTTGAAAAATCTAAAAAAATTACATAAATCAAATCAAAATAATCAAAATGTTGAAATTCATCATGAGCTTAGACCTTTACGAGATTATACCAACCCTACGGTAGATGAACTTCATTGTAGTATTCAAAAACCTAATGTAGTGGTTAATTCATTTGAATTTAGACCTACTATTATCCAAATAGAATCAAATAATTAGTTTGGGGATCACCAACTAAAGATCCAAATTTACATCTTGTCAATTTTCTAGAATTGTGTGCTACATTTAAATATGATAGTGTATCAGATAATGCCATAAAACTTAGGTTATTTCTTTTCTTATTGAGGGATAAAGCTAAGATGTGGTTGAATTTGCTAGCACCTGAATCTATTAGAACTTGGGGTGATTAACACAAAAATTCCTTGCTAAATATTTTTCACTATAAAAAATTGCGAAGCTTAGAAATGATATAGATCTTCACTCAGTTTGAAGGGGAATCTATTTATGAAGCATGCGAACGATTTAAAGAACTTTTAAGAAAGTGTCCACACCATGCTATACCAGATTGGTTAATTTATGTCTGATCTTGTGCAATTTAGTGAATTATGTGTATTCGGTGTGTGTATGTGACGACAAAATCCTGACGAGATTTTCCTATGACTTGAGATCCTATTAGAAATTTCTCCCTGAGTCTCCACACAATAGCCCTTAACCGCTCGTTCGCAAGACGATGGTTTTGAGACCATAAATGCTAGACATCACAGAAAAAAAGGAAGTGGTTGGAATTTCTAAAAAGCGTGGGTCTCAATCCTATTTTTCTAAGATGGTCAATAGGAACTCCTAGAGCTTGATCTTAGGATCTTTAAGAATAATGACCTTAAAAATGAGGTCAACACCGGTCTAGTGATTATGGGCTGACTGACTGGATACTACATGTCCATGCCTGACAGTTGCAGATACGAAGCTGCATCGGAAGCAGTTACAGATATAGAACAACGCCAACAACAATTACAAGACCAATAAATGTATTATTCAGTTACAAATATTTACTGGTGTAAGGGATTATAAATTGTAGTAACGTTCCCATTAAATGGAGGGACAACTATGTGATTTTTGATACCATATCGAAGAGTTATAAATAGAAGGATCATTTTCACTGGGAGGGGAGCCTAGAAACTTGACAAAAATTAAGTATAACTTGTGTTTTATTTCTCTTTCCTTCATTCAACCAACTCTCTTCTTTGGGTGTGATCGAAAAGACAATTTAGGATCCAACACGTTGGAAAGAGCGCGAAAAGCACACAACAAGCTTTCAATGCAAGAGTATTGTGGGTTCTGGAGTTAGTGGGATAGCTTGGCGTACGCAAGATGGTTGGTGGGATCAAATACCCGAACTTTGAGACTGAACAATGAGGAGAAACGGAAGAGAGTTAGTAATGGATGAAAATCGAGAGAGAGAGAGAGAGAGAGAGAGAGAAGGTTGGGAAGGGACGGAGGGGAGGAACGACAGTGAAGGAGAGCCAGCGGCTACTGTTCAAAGAAATAAATTTTCATTTAATATAAACACAACTAGATTTTAATACTATTTTGAGTCGTGTCGAAACACGCCACCACTCAAACTCAAGGATGGGTTAAAGCTCATATTATAAATGTGTTCGATTCAAAAATTGTTAATTTTTTATGTTAAGTAGCTGTCATTTTTTAATTATCTTTTGATTTTTTAAGATTTACTGGATTTGCTAAACCCTACTTGGAGCCAAACATCCCTTTACAGTAACTACTTTTATTTTGAGCATTGTTATGCATAGAATTTACAGTCTTTTAAGAAAGCTTAATGTTACTAGTGTTTATTCTGTGTGATGGAACATATGGTCATTTTTTTCTTATTTGCATACTATTATAATAATTGGCCTTATAAACTATTGGCAATTCTTTTTATTCAAATTTCTTATCACTTTAATTAACATAGTCTCCATTGCTTCTTTTAATTTTTTGCAGACTGGTCATCATGTACATGTTATTGAAAGAGATCTGACAGAGCCTCATAGGATTGTGGGTGAATATTTACAACCCGGTGGATACCTGAAATTGATTGAGTTAGGCCTTGAGGGTAAATTCCTGGTTCAGCCCATATAATGAAAATTTTCATGTAGTTCACTACGACAATCTTGATTATTAAAAAAGTGTTTTTATGACCTTTTCATGAGTTCTTTGTTTTGATGAATGCTTTATTATTCTTCAATGCAGATTGTGTTGAAGAAATTGATGCTCAACAAATTTATGGCTATGCACTTTTTAACAACGGGCAGAGTACTAGGCTCTCCTATCCTTTGGAGAAATACGGCTCACATGTTGCTGGTAGGAGCTTTCACAATGGACGTTTTGTGCAGAAGATGCGGGAAAAAGCTGCATCTTTACCCAAGTAATTATACTTCATTTTGGTGTTATTCTTTTATATGTATTGCCTAGCAAACGCATATGTTAAGTCATTATCATTGTCAAAGCTAATTAGATTAATTAAATAGAACAATTAGAAGGCTGAACTTATCTTCCTAAGCAATTTTGTTCAAACCTATATCAAAACCAGTGTTTTCTTTTTATCTGAAATATAAAACATGTTCAGAAAACTCACAACACATACGAGCTTTCATAATGGACGTTTTGTTTTTAGGATGCTGGGAAAAGCTGCATCTAATGCAACCCATTAATTATAATTCATTTCAATGCTGTTCTGCCTTAAGCATTTTTTAACAATTGGACATTTTTAAAGTGTTATTATGGTTAAAACTAATGACATCCTACCAAAAAAAAAACATACTGAAAGGCTAACTTCCTTAAGAAAAATATTATAATGACTGGAGCAGGTGGATTGGAATATAATTCTTGCCATTTCTGTAAGTACTTTTCCATGTTATTCATTGATACTTTAGAATTTTCTTGAGAGGAATCTTGGTGCTGTCCTATCCCGACAGTTTGTTACAATTCAGTTATAGAGTAGTGAGGACCAGTGCAGTGTTGCTGCTATTACCCTCCTGCAAGCTGATGATTTCGAGAATAACTGTGAGCTTGTCGCGAAGTTGGTTGAATTTGTGTTTGTATAATGCTTTGTTTAGTATGTCTGGAGGTTATTCTAGAGATTGAAGGTAATGGATTTTAATTTGCTTAGTGTTAATGTGATCCCTTATAAAGTGATAGTCAATCTCTATGTACTTAGTCGGAGCATGGAAGACTGGAATATGAGACTCGGTCCAAGAAATAAGCACACCCAAGTGGCAGACTTGCTATCAATTTTATCACCCGTTCAGTGAGCATCCACATATGATATGCACTTGAGAGCTCCTGGTTGAAGTATCATACCAAATTGAATGGTCACTTTTAGATATCAAGAAGGCGAGTGAGATTTTGATATGAGCTGTGCTTGGAGCATGCATGTACTGGCAAAGACAATTCATTGCATGTGAGATGTTGGGTCTGGTAACTGAGGCTAAAGTGAAATTGTCAATTGTGAAATGGAGTAATGGAGTTGGATGAGGTGTTCCTTAATCGATGTAGATGTGCTTATTGTTGTAAAATCTAGCATACGGCAGTGTGGAGAAGTTGCATAACATACCTTTGTTGAGCTAAAAATTAGGAATTTGATGTCTTGTGAACATCAATGCCAAGAACCAACCTATAGGACCAAGTTGTTTCAATTTAAATTGTGAAGCAAGACTATCTGTCAGCTGGGAGATTGCCTTAGTATTGTTTCTTGTAATTAAGAGATCATTGACATATATGAGTACAAACAGTCTGGCATTGTCCTGATGATATAGGAACAGGGATGGATCAGCCTTGCTGGTTGTAAAGCCATTTGCAGTGAAAAATGCTGAGAATGTGGCGAACCATTTCCTAGGAACCTACTTAAGTCCATATAGAGACTTCTTGAGTAGGCAAAAGTGGTTACAAAACTGGGGATAATGAAAACTTAGTGGTTGAGATTGCCTTGTAGGAAGGCATTAGAGATGTTAAATTGAAAAATTTCCCACTTGTTATCCACAAGACTAAATGTTTCATGGTAGTTGATTCCCAGCTCTTGACTATGATCTTGAGCCATATGTCTTGCCTTGTGTCTAGTTACCTTACTATCAGAATTAACTTTTGAGGTGTAGGTCAAACTTGTTGACTTTTTTTTTAGTTATTAGTATTTATCCAACTGTTGAAACTTTGTTTTCTCACCTTCCATATCCTCATGGCCTTGAGGTCTATGATGTGATATATTCCAATCACTCGTCGGTGGCATCATTGGCAGTGAGTGCTACCACATTGGAACTATTGGACAATTATTAGTTATATAGGTTAACTCGAGTCTTGGTCAACTGATCAATATAACAGGGGCACTGTCCTTGTTTTATGGCTATGAAAGAAGATATGGATATGATGATAGGGACACAACACAACAGTGATACAACAATATAACATAATTGCAAAATGTAGAATATGATACTCTGTGCTCACATTTTTATATTTAAAAAATTAATAATGAGATATATATGTTTTTATTATTCTCTATGGAAGACATCATAGGATGAAATATGATATTGAAAAAGATGTTTTTAAAGATAAAGAGAACCAAAGAGATTAGAAATTAAAAAAATACTTGATAATCATTAGTGCTCATCTCAGAATTAATCTGTGCTCATCTCAGAAGCCATTATTTTATTACATACATAGATAATACAATTTAATAGTGTCTGATAATGTTTGTGAATGATAACCAATTTGCTAGAAAAGAAAAGGAAAATCTTTGTAAATGATTTTAAAGGTACGAGTCATACAAAAAAATTAGCATATTTTTTCATTTGTAGCTACTTATTTTGACCTTAATTATTAAATCATGGGTAATGATTCACTTATATTAAAAAGTTATGACATAGTAATTTTAGTTCAGCAAAAGATTATGTATTTAATTTTTTTCTTAATTTTTAGGATAACATGTGCAGAAAG
>NEWO01000139.1:174495-201479 GCA_003013225.1 Phalaenopsis aphrodite
GACCAAACCATCTAAGATGACTTTCTCTAATTTTGTCTACACCAACCCTATCACGAATATATTCATTCCGCATTTTGTCTCTAAGTGTAAAGCCACTCATCCACCTAAAATGTTTAGAGGATTCTAGAGATATATTTTAAAGGAGTGATTTAGAGATTTCTAGAATATGTAATTAAGGACTTGTAATGGAAAAAATGAGAATATTTTAGAGAGTGAATAATAACCATTGGATTAAAATGTGTTGGCAAAATACTGATCGGGTTGTCACTAGTTTAAGGGTTTGTTTGAGGCAACTGCAGCTTATTAATAATCTTTCACTACAAGAAGACAATTGACCTTGTTAAAAGGGTTTTTTGTTGTGTTTAACCCATGTAAAATCAAGCTCGTTTGTGTCACGTATGAATATCACATTAAAAGATCATCCAGAGAATCCTCAAAAACCATATCGTTGAATATATGATAGAAATTTGATTTCTTTCGTTAGGATTTCACATGTGGCACCAACCAACAACAACTAACAAGGCATCCAAAAGAACCCATAAGGTCAAAAGTCCCATCATGGACCTCCTAAACCATCCAAAAGAAAAATAAATGCATATGGGAAAAAAACTACAAATAGCGTAAAAAATCCAAACAATGAATATCAAATGTACTATGAATAGAAATAATAGGGAACTGTAAAAATAATCAACTAAAAAATTGATAAACGAAGTAAGTAATTGCAATTTTGTGCACGTAAGTGGTCTTAGAAAACTCAATACACCACCCAACCATTTTGTCACTTTGAATATGTCACTACAAGGAGACAACCGACCTTATATAAAATGGGTTCTTGGTTGCCTTAAACCCTTGTAATATAAAGTTTGTGTCTGTCACATATGCATATCACCAAAAAAGGCATTCTAGATGAACTTCAAAAATTGTATCACAACAAAAAGAAGATACGAACTTGGTCGTCTTCATTAATATTTCACATGTGACACCAACCAATAGCGACCAACAGACCATCCGAAAAATCCATAAGGTCAAATGTCTCATCATCGACCCCTAAAACACACCAAAACAAATACAAATGTAATGCAAAAGGCTCAAATAATCATTATCAAATATACAAGGAAATAAAAATAAACTGAAACTAAACAAAATACAAATACTACTGAATAAATTATAAATAATAGAATATAAAATAGTCTAATCACCCTCCTACAATCACATCAGTAATTTGTTCCCTCAACTCTGCCAACTCCATTACACCCTCCCCATCTGTAGTACAGGTGGTGGAAGAAGCAATCTCATGTTGTAGCAAAGAATGCCGAAAATGGTACTCAAATGCTTCGGCAGGTACATGCTCTTGATTCTCATCCACCCGATCAAAATCAATTGCGAGAAGGATGATGTTGAATATAATTGTGGAGCGCTATCATAGAAATCACAATCTGACTCTAGTTGGGAAATGAGTAAGATGGCATATCAAGCAGTATAGCCCATTTCATCTTCCAAACGTCGAAAGACTCTCAATGACACCGTAATGAGGAATGTCTTTTATTGAACATTTCTGTTAGGCCTCGTGTTACATCTCTTACTCGCCCAAAGTTTGGTATGTGATATCTTGTATCAGGATTGGGCTTGAGAAACCCCCACTGTAAAAAATATCCAACATCAATCAAATAATATTTACCTCATATGAACTATATAATTATTATTGAGTTAAAAGTTAAATATGAGATTATTTATGTATCAAGCATACCAACAGAAGGATGTGGGAAGTTGTAAATGGCATTCTGCGTCACAGCTTTAAAAATTCTACTGTCATGTGCACTGCCCTCCCAACCGGTTATAACAAAAGTGAAACACATGTTGAAGTCAAAAACAACCATTACATTCTGCATCGGCTCCCATAATGGCCGATGAATGCAATCTTCTCATTATTTAGAACATGTGTGTCAGTGTGTGTTCTATCAATTGCTCAAATCCAATCCAGGTAAAATAACATTTAGTTCGTAATAAATGTACTTTTCTAAAATTTGATTGTAATGAATTTTAGAAATTACCTTAAAGAATAGCATGTACCGTACATCGCGTGAAATCTCTGTAAGGATCCGTTTGAACGTAGGATCAATAGGTTTTATGATTTGTGAAAAAAAGCACACAAGTATGCAAAGGGTTATCACCAACACCTCTGACGAAATCATCTGGAAGAGCCATGAAGTCTACGAGATTTGTATAGTACCTCCAGCAGATAAATGAATGTTGTCTGTCTCATGTGGAATATATTGCTAAATCTCTTTGGGTGGCCAACAAGCAACTCTACAGCCCATTTGTTCCCAACATATAAGTATATCATGCAAGGAGACCTATCAATGTACAAGTTATAATATTCGTAGATCAGGCACACGACAGCTGCAATTCTCATTTTGCTTCTTCTTTCAATTGGATCCATGTAGATCAATATCGTGCTGTTTAATACAGAAGCATCTATGAATTTGCTACCACCACAGAAGGTTATAAGCATAATTAAAAAAAATCAGATGGATAAGAAAAGTTCCAAGTAGTTGAAATATCCAAATCATAAGGAAAAAAATACAAAAATAATAATTTCCCAAGTGACTAAATAAAAAAAAATCACTCAAATGTGTTCATGGTCATAAAAATGTCTTAGGTACGTGACCCTTTTGTTTTCAGGAATCTAGACAAAAAAATCTTTTCGAGTCAAAACTTCAAGCAACTTTATCACAACTAAGCATAGCGACATACCATTAAATTTTCCGTGTTGCATTTAAAATTTGCATGACCTACTTGATAGAATTTATTTGAGATCTTCACAGATCAGTGCTGGAAGAAGTTGCTAGTTGTGATATCTGGCTTATAAGCTAAGCAGCCCCAACATTCTTTTTATTCTCAATCCACAGACGCTTAGAATGACATGTGGACTCGACTTCATGGAGGTTTGGGCTATGAATATTGGCTCAATGTCTTGATAGGTTAGCTCTCAATTTATCAAGGGTTTCACCAAACCTTGTCTCACTAGGCACACATGCATAGTTACTCGTAGCAACGACACCCCCAAACATCTGATCCAACTTCTCCTCTAACTCAAGCTCAACTCCACAAATTTTATATTTCTTTGCATCGAGCACCACCTAAAAATGCATAATATGCACTTCAATAAAAAAAATGAAGTTGACCAAACTTAGAGGACATGTAAAAAATGCTTGACCTGACCCGCAATTACGCAATTATTTAAGTCCCGAAAAATGGCCAAAAGCTTAACCCAATTTATATTAAGAAGCTAGTGTGCAACATTAAATATTATGTAAAGTTGATAGGTTCACACACTAGGGGTACTACGCAAGTATATGTATCGTTTCAAGTAATATAGGGCTCTAATGGAGTCCTAACTATTGATCCCACAGACATAGGAAAAATACTTATAGGTTGACGTTAGTAAAATCTTTATTAAATCACAATTAACTTATTTGGTAAATGTTGAAAACTTTTTTTCTTAACTAATCCTACAGAATTTAAAAAGAATGCTAATTACACTAAGCAAATGCAAAATACAAATGCAAGACAATCTAAATTGGCTAAAATGTAAAGTTACCACTACGAAATTCTAAACTAACGATGTATAGAAGAGTTCAAATTGTATTAAACATCATTCCCCTTGCAATGCATTTATAATCAGTGTAGAAATCTAAAAAATTTAAATATAATTAATTTATTGTGACAAATAAGAGCATATCTAATATTTCTCCTCTCTCGAGTGCATAAAGAACATTAGTTAATCAAAGTTAAGTCCCTAAACCCATGGTTAGGCTGGGAAGATACTAGCTATCACTCTAGAGTTCCTATGTACCCTTCACCAAAAGGCTAACATCTCATTTTAGGTTCAAAACATTTGAATCAAATTAGAAATTTTAATCTGTCACTCTAAAATCTCCAATTTATGCCTATCAACACGTATTTCCCAATTTATTTGCACTTAGCCCTATGGACTACATTCTCAATCATGAAACTAAATTTGATTCTTACTATCATGAGGAAAGCACAGCTCTTTCAAGTCATTATATTTTGTAACAGATTTTAACAAGTCAAGTGTCCAAATCGATAAGTAAATTAAGCATAAAGTTTAAATCATCATAATTTATGGAATTAAAAGTACTTCTACTAAACTTTATTCCTACACATAATTATTCATCATTGCAGGGAGAAAAACAAAGGAAACTACTCATATCTCTTGGGGAAGACACAACAACACATGTATTTATAGATAAATATAAGTTTATAAAACAAGATTAAGTAAAATAAACAAAGTAAACAACTTATTTCAAAGTCCTTCCCAAGCAATTCTTCTAGTTTCTTTGAATCACTTACTCTTCTTACGATTCCACTCCAATCTCACTTAGCGCTATAGAGAAGAAGATATCTCTCACTTCTCCTCTACTCTAAATTTAATCAAGTCACCAAGGAAATACTTCAAGCTTTCAATAACTTTCAAGCCCTTTTCTCTCTCTCTCTCTCTCCCAAAAGTTCTTCCTCCAAAAGACTCTCCCTTAGACTCTCCAGGAGTTTATTTAAATAAAGCTCTCAAAATCAGTAAGAGTCACTTCAAGCACCCCTTCAGAATTTTTCCACATTCATTGAACATTCTAGAAAATCGTTTATGGCGCCTAGGCGCTAGTCACTCTATTGTCCGACACCCAGACATCAGGTTAACTTTGTCTTTTTTTTTACTTCCTTTGACTCCAAAATGCTCTATTTTCATTCCAATTGCTCTACTTGATCCATTTAGTGTACCTACAGCCAAAAACATCAAAAATAACTTTCATTAAAGTGAAATATAATTAAAAATAGGCATTAAATGTCCAAATAAAAGTAACATATTTTATGTATGTCAAAATCCCATGAACTTAATTATTACTTGTCCTCAAGTAATTAATTTCTTTTAAACAATTAAATATGTTAACATATGGTGGTAGGTTTCATTATAGACCCCCATAGCTTTTCACTATAAATGTGGTAGTTATGACTTTAGAAAAATTATAGTAATTCGGGCTAGAAACAAGGCATAAGAATATTTTGTAATCAGGTCCAAGAATTCTGATTTTCTATTCATTTCAAAAATTAATTTTAGTTTGCAATCCATAGGAATCTCAGAAAAATAACATATATAATTTAAGAGAACTCTACTATTAAAGTTAAACTAATACTTTTAGGAAATAAAATCTCAAAACTATAATTTAGCCTCTTTGTTTAAGATGATTCAACTAAAGCCAATTTTTAATTAGGCATCCCCACAAGCTTCTCCTCATTTTCACATACACTTTTTCTTTTTTTTTTCTTTCTCTTTTCCTTTTCTTTTAAATTTACTTTCAGGATCATTTTCAATCCTTTTTTTTCACTAAGGATTACTATCTCTGGATTAACCTTTAATGATTTTGAACTTCACTATCCTGAGTTTCAATTCTTTAAATTATAGATTCAAGATCCTAATATTTCAAAAAGATAATTTCTTTTTTACTTTAAATAATAAAATCATATCCCTATTCTCTTTTATTTAATATCTTAATTCTTACAGTTGACTTTTATCACCAAAAATTTACTTAAGTCTACCATAACTGTAGAATAAAAAGAATACAGTTCTCTTACAAAAATAACACCACATACCCGTATTATTTTAAAAAGATATTTTCTTTCAATATAGTTTCTTAAGGACAAATAAAATTTGGTTTTTCAAAAGTTTTTATTTCTCGCCCCAAATATAAATTTTTTTTAATAGGTTAAAAAATTTAGTACAATATATATAAAATCAGGAAGAACATTTTTAAAAATGATTTTCTAAGAGGGTTTAACATGAAAGTATGCAGGTATTGAAGATGGGTAAACAATAGCAAGAGAGCTTAATTAACATGTATATAATAAAAAAATTGTTGAGTAGCAGAGCTCTATAAACATAACAAACATATACAACCATGATATAGTAGTAAAACAAACAATATTGCAACAACAACAAACAACAAGCTAATATAAAAAAAAGTAGTGATATATTCAAATCAAAACAAATCCAAAACAACAATTACTACACCTAAGAGTTCGTAACATCTAACAACTCTAATATATACATCAAAAGAAATACAACCAACTTCACACATAACATAGATGTTATTTCTCACCATCATCTCCATCTATCTCATCATCACTCTCCTCATCCTCATTCATATTACTCTGTGGTTCATAATTTGGAAATGGAGGATTAGATGGAAACTAAACAACATGATCTCCTTGAAGAAAATTCACTAGAGATGTATTGAAACTCATATCATAATCATGTTTGAGTTTCAAATATCCATGATCGTGATTAAATTTATCATTAATATTAGTCACTTTACCTTGTAGATATGCAATATCATGCACTAGTGTCTGATAATCACTAAGAAGATCATCCAGAGTGGCTGAAGAGTGGGCAGCAGTACCTGATGTTGATGGTATTGAAGTGGAGGTAGAAGAAATATCTGAACTTCCACCGCTAAATCTCAATCCACCATGCAGTTCATATACATGCACATTGGTCCTACTAATGGATTTAAGAGACTGTATTAGTTCTTCTCAAATCTCATATCCTACTCTTGATTGCTTTCATAAAGTAAAAATCATGGCAATGTAACCTAAACCTCCAGTGGTTCCACCTCTAAAAGAAATAAGGATATTCTAATAAAATAGAGATCTAATATCAATAGTTTTCATTTGTTGAATGCAAAAATTCAAGGATGTTCTCTCCTTAGTAACCTCACCAAGATGATTAGAAGGATGAAGTCATGCAGAAATGAAATAGTGTCATGCCTTGGAGGGTGCATTCAACATTGAGGCAGAGAAGTTTACCTTATGGTCATCTTTAACTTTCCAAACTTCCCTTCTGTCAGTCAAAAATGAAATCACCTCATCTAGCTGTGACTTAGTAAGGCTCAAATGAAGAGTAATCATAGTTTGGAATATTTGGAAACTAGTAAAGAGCATTGATGCACTCAGGTGTAAACTCCACATTTCTTCCTCAAACATATACCTAGTCATCATAGGCTTCTCAGAGGTTGGCATAAAATTCTCAGAAAACAAAGATAATTGCTACAGCTGTGAAGTAACAGAAGCTTTTCCAATGTTAGCTTACAATCAAACTTCCAACAGCTTTTTTGGAAATGTAGAAAGCTCTACGCATTTTGACTGTTGTCGTTTAGATTACGACGTTGAATTTATGTATTGAGGTTGAGAAAATTTAGGTATGTTATGTAACGTTTATTGTACCCCTTGGAATTTATACATAAATGTGATGTTATGTTTTGTGAAAGTTTGTATGTGTTAAGTACATCATTTAACTATTTAAAATTATGTTTATAAAGATTAAACAGATATCGTTTAGTCTTAGAATTGATCGCAAAAATACGGAATTTGGACATAATCAATAGAGCCCGCCGACGATGCCCTCGACGCCTCCAACGATGGGAATTTCCCGAAACTTAGGTACAAAAACATATTAGAGCGCGCCGACGGTGCCATCGACCCTGTTGTCGGCGAGATCTCAAAAATACCTCTTTAACCGTGATTTTGACCGGTCAACCGCCACTATTCATCATCCCCTTCCTCCTAAAAACAACATTTTTGAATTAGGGCTTGGTAAATCTTGGATTGGGAGACGATTTCAAGGCTTTTTGACACCAGATTTGATCTTCTTTAGGTAAGAGCTTCACTCCAAATTAAAAATATTTGATCTTCACCATGTATTTCTTCCACATTGAGGAAACCTAAAAATTTGAAAATGTGAAGAAAATCTTGGAAGCAATTGATGGATCTTAATGTTGAACTCTTTGAATTACCATTGGAAGCCATGATTTACAATTAGAAGTAATTTTTGGAATTTTTCTTTAATTTGATTAGATTAAAATGGCTCCACGTCAAAATATAATAGTTGAGTTCGACGATTCACGCTTCGTTAATGCGATGGCTCAAACTCGATTTACATCAATACTGAAAGGAAAAAAGTGTACAAGATCGAGTTTTTGAGAGTCCGGGAGGAGAAATTGAATAGATTATTACCGAGCGAAGGTGGGAAAAATTTTGTTATACTACCAATAAAGCCGACGCAAATGTGGTGAAAGAGTTCTATGCCATTGTTTTTTATTCTGAAGACGGAATCGTACAAATGCGTGGATTTCCTGTGGAATTTACCGCCGCCCGCATTAACACTTTCTATGAAGTCCCAAATTCTTACAACTACCACTATAAATTGTTTAGTACGATGGAAGGCCCCCTTAATGATGTGATTAACTTTCTCACTGATGGAAAAGGAACGTGAAAGATAAAGCAGCGAGAACGGGTAAACCTTTCCGCTTCCATGCTGAATGCCACCGCTAAGGTGTGGCACTATTTCATTTCCTCTACTCTGTTACCGACTTATCACCATAATGACGTAACTAGAGATAGAGCTATTCCAAATTTCTGTATTTAGAATAATAAAACTATAAATGTGGGGAGAATTATTTTCAAGAATATATTGACTACTACAAAAAGTGAGACTACTGGAGGTCTAGGACATCCTGGACTTATTTACACACTTTGCCAACTTTCTGGAGTGGAATTTGGAGAGGAAAAATAGGTTCACCCTATGAAACCCATTAGTAAATATAATTTGAAGACTTAGGTATCCCTTGAGAAATGGAGAACTGAAAGTAGGAGTCAGGAACCTTCTACCAGTAGAGATGTCCCCTCTGCAAGTTACGACCCTCCTCCTTCTAGCTCCCCTACCTTAACTGATTTGATGAATGAGTTGACCTTGCAGAGGAAGAGCATAGATTTAATAAACGAAAGGATTGGAGTCTTAGAACGCCGACATGATTATGATAGTGAGTACCTACAGAGGCATTCCAATTTTGAGATAGATTATTATGATGCTCAGGCCCGACACTACAGAGGAGAGACTGAAGTTACATTTCTTGAATGCCCCTGATATACTCAGTATTAACCCGATCCATCTAGTGATCAAGTCGACGATGAAATAGCTTGGGATTTGGATATTTAGAATGAAATTGATGTACTTATGTTTGTATTTTTTTATATTTTTTTATGTAATCTTAGATAATTTTATTGTTGTAAATGTTTAATGTGGTAGTATGTGCATGTGTATGTTGTAGATGTTGCTCAGTACTTTATGGATTGTAATGCAATGTGATATTTATTTTCATTTTAGTATTTTTGTCTTTTGTTTAGCATTGTAATTGTGTTAGGAAATGTTGTATGTTTTTTTTATAGTTTTTCTACTTATTTCAAAATTTCATTTCCCAGAAATTCCTCTAATGATTTATATGTGTAGAAAGCTCCTAATATTACAGACAAGGTGTAGTAAAAATTTGAGAAGGCCTACAGAAATTTCAGAATGATAAAGATGACTACAATAGTGAGGTATGATTTATATTTATAGTATTTTCTTTCCACCTTTATTTCATATTTAAAAGTTTAAGTTTGGGGGAGGGAAGAAAAAGATTAACTATTAGATGTCCTCTATTTCAATATTTTTAAAAATTATTTATATAATTTTATGTAGTGAATTTAATTCAGGTAACTATATTTTTATAATTATTTAAATATTATGGTAGATTTAAAGAAATATTTTTGTAATGAAAATTAATTTTGTAACTTAAGATATTTAGTATAAGAGAATAAGATTATTGTTAACTATTGAAAGTAGAGGAAACTATTTTTTGAAGTATTAAGAATCTGGAAATTCATTTGAGAAGAAAAGATTAGGATTCAATGGATGTGAAAACTATGAAATATTTGTAAGGTAAGAAATGCTTTGAGTTTCAAATTTAAGGAAAGAAAAGTGAAGTTCAAAATCATTAAAGATTATCCAGATATAGTAATCCTCACTTAAAAAAAAAAGGAAAAAGAAAGAATTGAAAACATCCAAATGAAAAAGAAAAAAAAGAAAGAAAAATGAAAGTAAGGAGAAGCTTGAGGATATGCCTAATCAAAAATTGGCTTCACTGGACCTACCTAAAGGGAAAACTTAAATACATTCCTGAACTTATATTTATGGAGTAGATCATTTTACTAATAGAGTTCTCATGAAGTTCTTATCTTTTGGATATTCTAAGTGACTTAATATTGCAATCTATAGTCATTCTTGAAATAAATATAAAACTAGAACTCTTAAAACTCGATGACTAGATAATCTGATGGCTACAGAGTTAATTCAATTACTTGAATTTTTTTCTGAAAATTTCACTATGATATTTATCTAAATCAAACTTATAGTATTTCTGAATTAAAATATTACTGCAGTAGATCATAACTTTTATATAGTACTAAAATTACTTGAGGACAAGTAAGAGTGGATTGGATTAATCTTGTGAGGTAATTCCTTCATCATGACAAGATGTGTATACGATTTATGGTAGTAGCAGGTTGACGAGTCTGTTACAACTTTGTTCTCAACCGGAGCTGAGCATTACCTTGAAGAATGTAGAGTTTGGACTTGGACCACTCCATGTCAACTGTATTACTTCCTTTATCTGACTTTTTCTTCACTGAGTATGGTCATGAACTTACTTAGTGAACAACATCTTGATGAACTGCACTATTTTTATTTACCAGAGTGTGTATATGTTAGAATTAGAGTAACCCTAAAATTGATAACCTATGAAGGAATTCTTGTCCATATGTGATAACCATATAAAGTTTTAAAATATACCCACATTATTAGTGTAGTTTCTTTCATTAGAAATAGAAAGTAAGAAGGGGAAATGTGAGTAGATGGAAGATCAAATTAACCTCAGTTATTGTTTGTTTGTGAATCTGTGAGTCAATGTGTTAGTGTTTGTATTTATGTTTGTGAGTCAAGTTGAATGAATCATTGGAGATGATAAAACTTATCTCAATATTATGAAATTTTTAGCATCTAACAATTCCTTTATGAAGTTTAAAATGTGTTATTGTTTAATCTTCACTTTGTACCCATTATACTATTTAAAATTCCTTTATAGTGTTATGTCAAGCAAGTTTAGGCTATATTTACTTTCTACTACAATATTCTACCATGTTTTATTTATTGGTATTTTTATAGGATGTGTAGTAAATTGAAAAAGTATCTTTCCCTGCCGCATATTTTTGTACCTCATTGTTACACATGTTTGAGCTTAAGTTTGGGAGGGAAAGAAAAATGTTTCAAATTTAAACCTTACTTGTTTTCAAAAGTACTACAAATAATTTTGTATTTTATTTCTAATGATTATTTTTATATGGAGTCATCCTATGGATGTTAGAATTTTAAGTATAGAAATGTAGTAGGAAAACTTAGTTGATATTTTTAGTGTAAAGGGTGAACATAGAGTTAAGGATATTTAGTGGAGAACTAGGGAAAATGAATAACTATCTTTAGTAGGAAATTTTTTATTTTTTGAAAAATTAATGATTCTTAGAAATTTTATTTTCAAACATTTAAGGCTCTCTTAGAAAGTATTTAAAAAAATATTTACACATTTTCAAGTGAAGTAAAGTAATAAGTTTTATCTTTAGAGGAACTTAGTGGAATTCCAAATCTTTTAAGGATTTCTCCAGATATAGTAATCCTCACATATTAAAAAAAAAGAAATGAGAAAAAAAGAATGGATCAAAAGGATCCTAACAAAAAAAAGAAAATGCAAAAAAAAGTGAGGAGAAGCTTAAGGAGATGTCCAATCAAAAATTAGTTTCACTTGAGTCTTTCTAGAGTAAAGAACTTAGAACAATCCTAAGCTTGCTTTTTAAATTTATATTAGTAAAAAATATTTTTAAGAGAGTTCTTAAGTCTAGAAAGTAAAGTTCATAGGATCCAAAGTTTGAAAAATCTACATAAATTTTTGAATTAGATAAGAAAATAAATTCCCAAGTTTGATAATAAATATTTTAGACCCTGAGCTAGTCTGATTCACTAGAAGTTCTTTTAATTTGAACTATCACATTTTTAGAAAAATATTTTAGCAATTCGAATGGATGACCCATTAACTCTAATCTACATAAATTAATTTAAAAATGTAGTATTACTTGAGGACAAGTAATGTTTAAGTTTGAGGGATTTTGATACGCCTAAAAATGTACTATTTTTCATACTTTATTTTATAATGATATAGCACTTTAAAGGTATGTTTTCTTGTGTTTTTGGTTGTAGGTACATTAAATTGATGAATTTGGAGTGATTGGAGCAAAAGGAACAAAAATAGACCAAAACGAAGCAAACCGGAGCAAATCGTGTCGAATTGGGGCACACCAGAGCCATGGGGACTGAAATTGGGCACTTAAGTTCCTGTACCATGTGCTTAAGCACCCAAAATGGCACATAGGTGCCACCTAGACAAAGAGGATGACACTTATACGCCCAAAAATGGCGCTTAGGCGCCAAAGACAATTTTCAACATATCTTTTAGAATATACATAGAATTTGGACAATTATTGAAGCGTTGCTTCATTCATCTCTTGGTGAATTTGTTTAAAATGAGAAAAGGGACTTTCTAGAAGAATTTTGGGTGGTTATATGGAGTTATGAAGATTCACTTGAGACACCATTTGGAAGAATCATTGAATCTAGGCATTTTTGAAGAGACACTTAAGAATTTCTTGGGAAACTATAAAAGAAGGCTTGAAAATGTTTTTAAAGTAACTCTAGGACTCTTGAAGTAATTAGAAGAGGAGAAGAAGGCTTAGAGAAGAAAAAGAAGGCTTGGGTGTGAGCCCTAAGGTGGGCGGCAAGGTGAGAGAGAAAGAGAGAGAGTGAGAGATTTCTTCTTTCCTTTTCACTTTGTTCTTGGAGAGGATTGTAAGGAGATTGCTTTTGCTATACAAGAAGAGTTTGATTTCCATAAAAGATAAGTATTTTCATTGTATTTTGATTTGAATCTAGCACTTTATTTGTATAGTTTCAAAGTCTTGTTGAATGAAAAGTTCTTGTTGGTTCTCCAAGTGTAGTGAGTAGTTTTCTTTAATATTCCTTCTTGTAATGAATTAGTTTGCATTTATAGGAGATAGAATTGAGTAGATTGAGAATATATTGTGATGATTTTACTTTTTTCTTCATTTACATGTAAATTTGATCAACTTGCGTGTTAAAATCGTTTGTGAGAACATGTAAGATCCGCAATGGTGTTGTGTCAATCAACTGTGGTAGAATCATATGAGATTGTATGGATGAGAATATAGTCCATATAGTTGAGTGCAAATAAATAGGAAAATAATCTTTAATGGGTTTAAAATTAGAGGAATTTAGAGTGACAGGCTAAAGCTCCCTAATTTGGTCTATTGTTTTAGGTTTTGATGTGAGATGTTAGCCTCCAGGTGGAGGGATAAGAGAGAGCTCTAGAGTGAGAGCTAGTATCTTCCTTGCCTAGCCCGTCTTCAGAACTATTCAAACTTTAGATTAACCAATGTTCTTTATAGTATCTCTAATAAAAGTAAGAAATATAATTGCTCCTATTTGTCACAATCTCTCTCACTACTTGTTTTAATTTTACACATGTCACTAATTTCATTATATGAGGAAGAGTACTTTTAATATATTAAACCTCACTTTCTGATTTTCACTAAGTATTTTAGTTTTGGAGTAGAAGTAGAATTGTAGTAATAATTGTAGGATATAATAAAAACCAAAATTTTATCGACCTTCCAAGCTAGGGTGTGTTATTCTAGACTAAAACTTCTCTTGAAAGCCACCGTGATTAACCTCGATCTCCGTGGGATTGATATTCGGGGCTTAATAAGAAAACTCTATATTACTTGATAACAATACGTATACTTGCGTAGAATCCCTAAAAGTATAATTGAAATCTTACTTTACTTGGGATCAAGTTTTTGGTGTCATTACCGGGGATTAAAATCTTCAAGTAGTGGTGTCAACTTCATAAATCCTTACATATAAAAAATTACGGGATCAGGCAGCGGCGTGGTTTGCGAAAGCCAAAGACGGCTTTTGGGAAGGAAGCAGTCAGCGTGCCATAGGAGCAACAAGGGAGCTCTGGCGAAGCCGACCCAAGAGAAGGCCCTTCATGAAGTTGGCGGCGCGGGGAGGGCATGGCCGAGATAGATAGGGGAGAGAGGGAGAGGAGCTATAGTTTAAATAGGATTAATATAATATATTATATATGAAAAATAATATAATTATCCTCTGTGCATTTTTAGCCCTTATACATCCTCACGGCAAAGCAGATGCCCTTCTTAACAAAAATTGAAGTTCCGGACGCGTTGGCGCAGTCGTTTTGTCATCCCGTGTCATCTGGACCACTTTTTCGACTATCGTGCCCAAAAAAATAATTTACACATTTTCACCCCGCCAGCGAAGCCGTAGCGAAGTGGACATCCTCCGTAGTTGAAATTGATGTTTCGGACACACTCATGTGGTCTGTTCAGTTGTCCGGGCTCATCTGGACAACTTTGCTGACGACCAAGCCAATTTAAGTCTATTTCGCGCGCGGTACAACGAATAATATTTGTCAACCCGATCGGAGTTGTCTGATGCTTGAAATGCCGACCGGTCTTCACCTAGACGAGTGTCATAGCCTAGCAGAATGACCTTGGTTATGTGCCCCTCAACACGTGCCGAAAAAGTCTCGGGTGGGTGTCTAAACTATCGGACGTTACGGTCGGACCGTAAACTATCTCGAGTCATGCAGGTGTACACCCTACAATCGTGACATCAAAAATTGATGCCAACACAGAGTTCGAATCATCACAATTTATTGACATTTAAAACCTTACATAACAAAATTAATTCTTCACAAAATAAAATCTCATTGTAGAGAGAAGGATAAAGAAGATTATAAAAAATTCATGAGAAAAATACGACAAAACATAGATTTTATATATAAAAATAAGTTAACAAAATAAAGAAAAGAAAGAACACAACTCATCTCACACTCCTTTTCAAGCAAATCCGTTGAAGTTCCCTTTGAAGTTCCCTTTAAGTACTTTATCTCTTTAGAATCACACTCAATTCTCTCTTAGAAATTTAATACAGAAGAAATCTTTCACTTTGCCTCTCATTTTACAACTATAGAAGAAAATCCTCCCTTCTCCCAAGACTTCTGTCTCTCAAACCTCACGCACACCCCCCTCTTCTCTAGTCTCCTACTCTTTTTAATTAGGACTAGCCTTCATTTCAAAAAGAATTCAAAATTCCCTTTTTTTTTTTTCAAAAGGCTCACCTCTTCACACCAAGAGATAAGTCCCTTCATCTTAGAGATATATCTCTTCATTCAAGAGCCTTTCCAAAGCATCTAAATGCGTTAAATTATTTCATGGGGTGTTTGAATTTCTTGGAGCCTTCTAGATCCTCTCAAAAATAGTTAGTAACCGCTATACTCCATCTTAATTTGTTTGTAGCGCTTCTGGCGCCTCTAGCACTAATATATTAAAGTTACACGTTGTTCTCTGAATTATGGCGGTTCTGGCACCGCTTCTCTATATAATGGCGCCTCTGGCGCCAGCTCTTTGTATAATGGCGCCTCTGGCTCCAGTTCTGGCGCCTTTGGCACTAAGATGCTGAAAAACTTCATTTTGGCTCCACATTTCCTCTTTTTTGCTCCTTTTTTCTTCTTTTTGCTCCAAAAGCCTAAAATTTATTTACCTACAACAAAACATGTTAATACCCTTCTTTAAAGTACAATAACACCAAATTTAAGCATAAAATGAATACATAAAATTACACATTGTTTTAGTGTATCAGACAGCAACTGCTATTCACTTGAAGATCGTTAAGGATACTTTGTTATATCAAAGGTATGATCGACTTTGGCTTACTTTGTTCCTCATCAACTATTTATTTTTTGCTAATTGGATATAGTGATAGTCATTGGATAGGAAACGTAGATGAGAGAAAAAGCACTACAGGGTTTGCATTCAACTTGGGAGATTGTTTTTATTTGGATGTCAAAGAAGCAACCAATCAATGCTCTTTCTAATTGTGAAGCCGAGCATGTTGCTGCAACTTTATGTGTCAGTCATGCAATTTGACTCCCAAATTTGTTGTAGAAGTTAAGAATGCCATAAGAAGAGCCAACAAAGGTTTGTGTCCATAATAATCAACTATGGTTTTGGCCAAGAATCTTGTTTTTCATGATCGAAGCAAACATATCAACACACACTATAACTTCATTAGAGACTACTTCACGAGAAAGAAAATATGAAAGTAGAGTACGCCAAGACTCATTATCAAATAGCTGATATATTCAATAAGCTGCTCAAGTATGAAGATTTTATTAGGATAAGAAGATTGCTTGGCATGACAAATCAATTTTAAGAGATGGTGTTGAAAAAAGTAAACTTGATTTAATTTGGGCTTTTAATTAAGCCTATAATCTAGAATTGTCTCTAGAAAATTCTAGAAACTTACTTTATGAAGAATGTTTTAGATGATTCTAGAGATATAGTTTAAAAGAGTGATTTAGAGAATTCTAGAATATGTAATTAATAACTTCTGTAACGAAAAAAGGAGAATATTCTACATAGTCAAGAATAGCTATTGGATTAAAATGTGTTGGAACAACCCTAGTGGGGTTGTCACTATTATAAATAGGCGTGGTGTATTTGAGTTATTTTGTATCAAGAAAAAAAATCAAGAAGTATAAGAATGAAATAAAAGTGAGTTTTACAAGTGTTCACCTTCTCTTCTTAGCATTCTTCCTCTTTCAACAACCTCTTATCTTCCAACAAAAAGAACAGACAAATGTAGCAAAAACTTAAAACAATTTATGGGACATAAATATTTTTCTGCTTATTGATGCAAAATATACAATTTGACGTCGCGTATCATTAAAATGCCTTTTTTAATAATAACTTTGTTTTATATCTCTTGAAATTCTATGTTTATCTCCAGTCCATTGCTGGCATCATTATGTGTCACTAACATAAAATATATTAATTGTTTTGTTGCTTCAAGTTTTAGACTACAAACAGAGAGAAAAAGAGCATTTTAGTTCCCCAAAAGATATAAAGTCTCCCATTGAGTATAAGCTTTTAAGTCCCAAAGCTTAAGATTAAGAAATCAACCACCGCAAGAAAAGCTTCTTCTCGGACCGTCACAGTCCATTTACAAAAGCCATAAATTCATATGGTTTTAATGATAATTAAGACATAAGAAATCTGTCATTCTGACACCTCTTTTTTATTTATTTTGCTTGCAATTCTGGTTAAGCCTTGTGCAGCTGGTGCCCCTCATTTTTTTTCCCACATCTCTATAAAGTCACCTAAAGGAGATAGAGACTGCAAACCTATAGTGTGTATAAAAGAGTTAATGTGTCTGCTTTGTGCTAAAGAAATTGGAATCAAGATCAAGTTAGATATATATCAGTTTGAGGGAACTGATAACTCATATAATCAAGTTCTTGTCTGAAGAGAGCAATATTTTTGCTGCTAGTTATGTTTCATTACTCCTGAACATATATCATTTCTTTTATTATTATTAAGGAAGTTGGTTATTCAACTACAGTGGGGCGGCTGGAATATGGCTTATTCCGAGGTATTTGTTCAGTCGGCCCAATTTTGCTTCAATTTTAATTTATTTTATTATTATTTTTTTCTTCGATTAAACTACTACTGTTTTTGTGTGGGGGGCCGTGTTGTGAGCGCCGGCCTTCAATTTCAGTTGAAATAAAATTTTCTTGCATGCCACCCAATTCCTTACATATCTAGCGCCGAAATAATAAACATTTCCATAAATATATAACTCTCAAATCTTTTATTTCATATATTGTTATTTTAATTACTCTCTTAAATGTTATTTTTTTATTTTAATGATAACATTTTCTTTGTTCAGTTTTAATGTTTTCTTTATGAAAAGTATTTTTAAAAATAAACAATAATGTATATCAAGATATTGTTTTTATTCAAATTTTTAAAAATATCTTACATATGAGTAAAAAAAATGTTTAGTTTTGGGCCAAATACCAAAAGTTTGTGTGAAATATCTTATTTAAGTAGCTGAGATGACACCCATTTAAATACTATTTAGATTAAGAGTAGTACTTTCTGTTTGAACTTCGAAATTTTGCTAGAAAACCTTGAATGAATGGCAGATACATACTCGGACGTAACAAATTTGATATTTTCATAGTTTCTGAAAAAAGGAATATAATTTCTATTTGCTGAAGGAGAATACAAAAACAAAAGTTGGTGAAGACGACCAAAACATAATCCTCAACCCAGAATTCGATGAAGGCCTGAATAATTGGTCTGCAAGAGGATGTAAGATTTTTCTGCACGACTCCATGGGAGATGGAAAGGTGCGTCCTCTGAGTGGAAAATTCTTTGCTTCTGCAACTGAGCGCACAGAAAACTGGAATGGGATTCAGCAAGAGATAACAGGCAGAGTGAAGAGAAAGCTAGCTTATGAGGTCACTGCAGTTGTTAGGTTATTTGGCAATTCTAATCCATTTGATGTGCGAGTTTCGTTATGGGTGCAAACACAGAGTGGACGTGAACAATACATTGGTATTTCTAAGTAAGTCATTGTTTTTTTTTTGTTTCTAATTTAGTTCTATGACTGTTCAAAAAGTTTTCGTTGCTTCATTTCTTTGCTTTCCAAGTTTTAGCTTATAAAAGGATAGTGATTCAATCTATTATCTGTAAATCTAGAATCATGAATGAGTTTTTTATTTTTTCATCCGTTGACAAGTTATTCAGTAAACATATATATAGAGAAATAATATAAAATTACATATTTTATAACACCATCATTTTAATATAGGAGTTTATTCGTTTAACACCCAAATTAACCACTACAAAATATATCATCATGATTAGTTTGCGTAAAGCAAAAACATACATATTTTATAGATTTTGTCCAAATAACTGCTCCAATATTCATGTAACTTATATACACTAGCTTTCTCCTGTCATAAATTAAGCCAACTATACAACGAAAAATCGCGAGCTTAAATGGTGTAGAAGAACCGAAAGGCATCAAAACCGCAAGTGGAAGAACCAGAGAACAAAAAGAATAAACGAAAATACTAATTCCAAGAAATTAGCCAAAATAGAAAGTTGTTTCGCCACTACCATGGCCTGGAATAAAAGGCTGATGAAACAAAACGAAATGAGGGACCACTTACCTCACTAACAAACATAAGCAAACGAGAACACAAAAAAAAACTATTAAAGTATAAAAGATACTAATAATAAGAAAATAACAACTATAGGAATAAACTGGCAATATATACCAGTAAAGTAATAATCAATTAACAGCAAAATACTGTACAAACAACATTCTTAATCTGCAAACTCATCCGTGAAACCTAAAAGATTTTTCTCGATCCAGTGTGCAGACGACAGACACAGATTGGGTGCAGTTGAAAGGGAAATTTCTGATTAGTAGTGTCATTTCGAGGGCGGTAATATATCTTGAAGGCCCACCGCCGGGAACTGATGTCCTTTTGAACAGTTTTGTGGTTAAACATGCAGAGAAGCTGCCACCTTCTCCCCCACCTGATACTACGGTAAGATTGAAAGGTTTTGTGGTTAAACATGCAGAAAAGCTGCCACCTTTGTATCATGTCTCTTCGTGATCTTGCGATATAATATTCTCAAATCACTTTCAAAACGAAACTAAAGTATTTCATCCATTTGTTACGATGCGCATGAATGTACCACTGGTCCCGAATGTTGCTTTTTAAAAATTATATATCACCCCTTTCTTATATATTAATATGGGTTTATTTCGAGCATCTACGTTCATATCACCCATTTCTTATGTATTTACATGTCTAACAGCTAAATGTAGAGAACACATAGGCGTTTCCTTGCACACAACCCATTTTTATTTTGTAACATATCAAACACCTATACTATATTGTTTATTTTTATACAAACCAAAGTTTTGATATCATATCAATGATGCTGCCGTTTTAACCTTACATGTCATTTATTTATCATTTGATTAATTTGATCTAAGCAATTAAATAAAACATGATCAAATAAAAGTGTAATCGATTATTTGTGTTATACTCTTTTGCTTTACGAACGAGTCAAACACAAATTATTTAGAGAGCTGAACATGAGCTGTTTGAGAATGACCATTTTTTTTGGCATCCCTAGCTAAGAAGTTAATAAAAATTAAAAAATTAAAAATAATTTATAATAACTTAGATAACACAAAATTTTTACATGGTTACGACCTTGTCTACATGTTTCCTTAGACTTTCACCATCTAAGTTTCATTATCTCAACTTTAGTGCGTTTCAAGTTAGAAGAACCCTTATAAAATATGTTTTTAATGAGTAAGCGCAATTTAACAATGAATTTCACTAAATATTACATTGTACTTTAAGAAAATTTTAAGACTTTATAAAAAAGGAAAATAAGAATTTATAAGAACTAATTATTTAATACTAACAAAAATATGATTAAAAAAATTAAACTTACAAAATTTAAAATGAGCTTAGAGAAATGTAAATTTTTTTATAACTTTAAAACTGATTGTAATGATGTAGTGTTATATGAGCTTAAACTTCCGAGGAGTTTTGAAATAAAATATAAGATTTATTGCAACAAAAAAGCTTATATTGAAATAGAATTTGAGAGATAAGAAGTCCAACAAAGCTTTTATTACTCTTTTTTATATTTCATCCTTAGCTATCAAAATACCTCATATTTACAACATCTCAAAATATGGCCAAAATAAAACAAAAAAATGTCTCCTTTAATTGCTCTCATTGTGACAAAGAAGGCTAGTATAAAATCTCCAATGGCTAATCAAAGCTCTCCAAATTAAACTCCAATAGTTAGCCAACATTAAAAAATACTAAGTATTTGAAAAAAATAATAATTAATATAATTTTACCAAAAGTAGGTCATGTAATCTATCAAATTGATTTTAAAAAATTTCATGAAATTGATAAAATAAAAGTTACCACAAAATTTAATCATTGCAAAATATATTTGAGAGAAAAACTAAATTATATATTTAGATTAATTTTTAAAATATTAAGTAGCCTTAAATAATTTTAAGAAAATATATTTAAGAGCACATATATATCAATTTATCATAAAAAAATTATGTCAAAATAAAAGATTTAAGTATACTAACTAAAATTTAAAAATATAAACTCATAAACTCATCATATTTATTTGAAAAGATTAGGTATTATTACGTACCATTGGAAAGATTAAATGTATTTTCTTAAAATTTTTTATAACCAAAATTTTAAAAATAATTTCTTATTTTATTTATACACATTTCTTTTTTAATATGCAATTATCATTTACATTGAAGCTATAAATTTAATAATTATAAAGACTATTGAATTATAATAAATTTGCTTCTCAAGATTTTTTATATCAAGTAATTCACTTAGGATAAATAGATTGACCTCAAATATGTGTTTATTATCATCAAAATTAGTTTTTGCACATCATGAGCTCATAGATTCAAAAGGTTTAAATCCAAGTACTTAGATTTATGTGTGAGTGCCAACCAATTGGCATTTCTATTTTAAGATATTTTTTAATTATTCAATATTTATGATAACTTTAATGTTTTGCATGTCGTTATAATCTTCACTTCTTATAAAAGCAATCCATTTTGACTAGCAATCCTCCCTAAATGAAAGCTCATACATATCATATACCAAGATTGCACTCAACCATATAGAGATGTTGTTATAGTCATTAGTTCTTAAACTGCACTAAACTATAGAAGAACAAATCAAAAATCCATGAGAGCTATAAATTGCATGGATGACCTAAAAATAATGCCATTGATATGACTTACTAGGTAGTGAATTAAAGAGGGGATAGATTTTGGCCCTCAATTTGGATAACCTAGCTTTAAGTTCCAAACCTTAGCTCAAATTGATTATGGTTCTAACATGTTACCCTAGAATCCCCAGTTTACACCAATCTAAACAACTTATCTCCCTATCTATTTGCACTCAGCCCATGATTACTTTTTCTTCATCCTAAACTTTAGTGTGGTAATTAAAAATTGAGGAAAAGCATAGCCCTCCCGGGTTATTACGTATTCACAATATGCTTTAACATACGAATTGGTCAAATTGCATATGTAAATTAAGCATGAAGTAATATACCTTCACAATATGGAAATAAAAGCACTTCTAAATAATTCTAATCCCACACATGATTATTTCTCATCACAAGGAGAAAGATAATACTCATATTTCATGGGGAAAATACAATAACACAGGTTAATATTTAAAATAAGGTTTACATAATAAAATTTAACAAAACTTAAAAAAAATACAAAGAACTTATCTCAAAGTCCTCCCCAAGAAAATCTTCTGAAGATTTTTTAAGGAATTCTCAAACTCTCCTTACAATTTAACTCAGAAATGTAGAAAATGAAAGAAAACTCTCACTTTTCCCCTTCTCCTACATTTTAAATCCTTGGAAACCTTCACCACTGGCATCCTCTGCTTCCATTTCACTCCAATAGACACAACCCGTTTGAAAATCTGCCTAAAAAACTAAAAAAAATGTCAAGTCGGCTTCTGGCGCCTAGGCGTCCAACCATGGCTCCTAGGCACTAGCCTTCTAGAAGCATAGATTAATTACCTAATCCCTAGGTGCCAGGTCAAAATTTTTTTCATTGCTCCATTTGAGACCAAATTGCTCTATTTTCGCTCCATTTTCTCCAATTGCTTAACCTATTGTACATGTAATAAAAAATATAAAAATATATTTCTTTAAAGTGTAATATCACTAGAAATAAGCATTAAATATATAAAAAAGAGTAGCACATTTCCTGGCATGTCAGGGTGGTTTCAGGTTATTTCGATTCATTTGAATGATTTCAGGCTCTTTTAGGTTATTTGGGTAGTTTCATAGTGTTTCAGGTCATTTGGGTTAGGTTGGACTAGACCTAAGCTGGGTCGAGTCTAGATTTGGTCAGCTCTGAGTTAGGTCAAACTTGGGTTAGGTTTTATGTCAGGTTAGGTTGGGCTAGACGTGAGCTTAGTCGAATTTAGGTTGGGTTAGGTTTGGGTTGTGTTAGACCTGGGTTAAGTTTTAGCTTTTGGTTAGGTTGGGCTAGACCTAAGTTGGGTCAGGTCTAGGTTGTGTTAGGTTTGGTTTGGGTCAAACCTGGGTTAGGTTTTAAGATTTGGGTTAGAATAAGCTAGACCTGAGTTGGATTAGGTTTGTGAGGGGATAGATCTTGGTTGACTCAGACCTGAGTTAGGTTCAAGGGATTGGGTTAGGTTGGCTAGACATGAGCTGAGTCAGGTCTAGGTTGAATCAGGTTCGGGTTTGGTCAGAACTATGCCAGGTTTTAGGGTTTGGATTAGGTTGGGCTAGACTAGAGATGGGACAAGTATAAGTTGGGTTAGGTCTTGGTTGGGTAAGACATGGGTTAGATTTTAGGGTTTGGGTTAGGTTAGGCTAAACCTGAGCTGAGTCGGGGCTAGGCTTGGTCAGATTTTGATTAAGTCAAAACTAACTTAAGTTTTGTGGTTTGAGTTAAACGATTTTAGGATTAAGATTAGGTCGGGTTCGGGTCAATCTGAGTAGTACCAAATCCAAACCTAATCCAAGGCTATTAAGTTAACCTAAACTAGATTTTGAAATGCTTAAATTAAACACTTAATTTAAAATGAAAAAGAAGGGGTGGAAATACTTATAAAATGGTAGGTGATCAGAGAACTCAACTTGATTGCTTCACCACTGGATTCCTTCACTTTCTCCAAGCAAGCGCAGCGTACCGAGCACATGGAGCCCCTCAACAGGAATGAACAACCGTCTTTTATAGGTGGTGGTTGATGTTCTAGACTGTCGATTACACATGAGATTGACTGTCCAGATTACTCCTGTGGTTTGTGCAACTACTGACTATTTCCAAATGCTTTCAACTGTCTGATCAAATGGACGGTTAGGACGAGGATCCGTTGACCTAGGTCACAGATCAGTGATGTAGGATTGAGCAACAAAGGCCACAGATCAACTGCCCTAAGTAAGCGTGACCACACCTGGGTGTGGTCATACCCCAAGCCTTGCATGACCATGTTAGGCCAAAAAGGAGCAAATGCACTATTATTAGGGTTTAGAGGCACTTGGACCTTTCTGGAAGCGCAAAATCACTACGGAAGTTGAATGTGACCCAAAAATGAGGTTAACAATGTAACTTGATCATGTGATTTTGAATTGGGGCTTGAAAAATTTTGTTACTTTATATTCCAATTAAGCTAAAGTTAAAGAACATATGACTCCAATGACAACTCTTTATGTTGAGTTGGCATATCATGCATGACATTTAATGATAATAAATTCATTTTTTAATAGTTTCTTCTACTTGAAAAAAAAAAGACTGGCTCCCATTTAAGAAATAAATTCTTGTTGAGATTCATATATTAGCTAATAACGTTGTTGACTCATCAATTCTAAGTTTGCGTTAAAACACTTAAGTAATATAGTTAATCTGGCTAGCTAACTTTAATATTCATTTTCCTCTCCTAACACAACTAACCTAAAATTTATTTAAAAAAGACTAAAATTATTTTGTTTTTGCAGGGTGTCTTGTATGGAGTAAATATAATCACCAATAGCAATCTCAACGATAGCTTAAATAGTTGGTTTCCTCTTGGTCCATGTACTTTAGCCATCGCCAATGGAGCACCTCTTCTTCTACCACCAATGGCAAAGGAATCATTAGGAAGCTATGAACAATTAAATGGTAACTACATTCTTGCCACTAATCGTTCTCAAAGTTGGATGGGGCCAGCTCAGAATATCACCAACAGCCTGAAGATCCAGGTGACATATCAAGTATCAGCCTGGGTTAGAATTGGTTCAGATAAAAGTGGCCCACAAAATATCAATGTTGCTCTTGGTGTTGATAGTGAATGGGTGAATGGTGGCCAAGTAGAAGCTGTTGACGATAGATGGTATGAAATCGGTGGATCATTCAGAATGGAGAAATTAAAATCTAGAGTTATTGTGTATGTTCAAGGTCCTTCTCCAGGTATTGATTTAATGGTTGCAGGTTTACAAATTTTTCCAATTGACAGGACATTAAGATTCAAACATCTAAATAATCAAATCAACCAGGTAACTTCCGTTATCCTTGTTAGGCTAAAATTAATCTTTCTTGTTTGAAACCATTGCTTTAATGCTCTATCATTACTAATTATTTTACAAAGAACAAATTGTTTTATGAATTTAAAAAAATTCATATACAAAAGTATTAACACTGCTTATTATAGCACTGAATAGAGCTCTCTTCTACAGGTGAGAAAGCGAGACATTATACTGAAAATTTCTAGAGCAGATGCCAATGACCTCCCGAAAACAATAATAACAGTTAAACAGATAAAGAACAGTTTCCCTATTGGGTCATGTATCAGTAGAATGGACATTGATAATGAGGAAATTGTCAACTTCTTTTTGAATAATTTCAACTGGGGAGTTTTTGGAAATGAACTCAAATGGTACTGGACAGAGCCGCAACAGGGAAATTTAAACTACACAGATGCTGATGATCTCTTGGATTTTTGCAACAAAAATAGAATTGATGTTAGAGGCCACTGCATCTTCTGGGAAGTTGACTCTGCTGTGCAGCCATGGGTGAAAGCTCTAAGCACAAATGACCTGAAAGTTGCAGTTGAAAATCGCATAACCAGTCTCATGTCGAGGTACAAAGGAAAGTTCAAACACTATGATGTTAACAATGAAATGCTTCATGGTTCTTTCTATCAGGACAGATTAGGAAAAGGTATAAGAGCAAATATGTTCAAGAGTGCCAGTCAGTTGGATGCCACTCCTAAATTATTTGTAAATGATTATCACATTGAGGATGCAACTGATGCTCGAGCTTTTCCTGAGAAGTATATTCAACAAATTCTTGATTTACAGGAGCAAGGAGCAGCTATTACAGGTGTAGGTGTACAAGGACATATTGATAATCCAGTAGGGCCAATAGTGAGTCAAGCATTAGATAAATTAGGAGTTCTTGGCCTTCCAATCTGGTTTACTGAGCTTGATGTTTCAGCAGAAAATGAGTATGTTCGTGCCGAAGACTTGGAAGTGATGCTCAGAGAAGCATATGCTCATCCAGCCATTGAGGGAATTATGCTTTGGGGTTTCTGGGAGTTGTTCATGAGTAGAGAGAATGCACAATTGGTTAATGCTGAAGGTGATATAAATGAAGCAGGAAAGAGGCTTCTTGCTTTGAAGGAAGAATGGCTTTCATATGCTCATGGAAAAATTGATGATCAAGGGGAGTTTAAATTCAGAGGATTTCATGGCACTTATAGTGTAGATGTTTTTGCTTTTGGGAAGAAGTTCTCTCAAACATTCAATGTTGACAAAGGAGATTTTCCTTTGGTAGTTAACGTAAACTTGCAGAGTGAAGAATTATTCATTTTGAAAGGTGTACCTGAAGAGAACTATTAGGAATTTTGCACAAAAGATAATTTGTTGTTGATTAATTTAATATCCATAAAATCAATGATGTTTAATATGAACTTAAATATTATATATAAGTAGTGTTTTAATAAATGTTCTTCATTAATAAATTAAATTTGGGATTTTTAATCTATTCATTATTCCTATGTTTCATCCGAATTTTGAACTTGACAAATTATTGGGATGGAAGTAAGTTATATAATAAAATTTTATAAGATTGGATCGAGATTAATTTGAATGTCTAATAAATTCATTTTAATGTCGAATATTCAAATTATATTCAATATGTTGATTATTAATGGAATGATCTTAATTCTGAGAAATTAATAAATTCGTATTTATAAAATTATGGTCTTTGAATTATTTAGTATTAGTTCAAGAGGAATCTTATTTTTAATATTGGTATATTCTTTTTTTGTGAATTTAGAAAAATAGCTCTCTTAAGTTTTGATTTGGTGTTAAATAATAAGAGCGTGGTTAATTATTAATATATATGTATATATATACATATATATATATATATACATATATATATATATATATATATATATATATATATATATATA